>JADBJO010014969.1:10000-13798 GCA_016801955.1 Conus betulinus
GTAGTAGTAGTAGTAGTAGTAGTAGTAAAGTAGCAAAAGCAATGATATAGTGATTACAACAACAATAGCATTAACAGTAATGATGATAGCATCAGCATCAGCATCAGCATCAGCATCAGCTTCATCATCATCATCATCATCATCATCATCATCATCATCATCATAGTTATCATCACTTGAAGAGTGATAAAAATGATGTTATATCGGCACTTCCATTTCAACAACACTTTGATTTCTTACTGATTATTAACAAATGAATATTTTGGTCTTCTTCTTCTTCTTCTTCTTCTTCTTCTTCTTCTTCTTTCTTCTTCCTTCTTTTTCTTCGTTCTCCTCCTCCTCTTCCCTCTTCTTCCCCCTCTCCTCCTCCTCCTCCTCCTCACCCCCTCCTTCCTTCCTTCTACTCCTCATCCTGCTAATCTTCCTCCTCCTTCTCCTTTGCCTCTCTCTTTCTCTTCCTTCTCCTCCTCCTTCTCTCTTCCTCTTCCGCCTTCTCCTCGTTTTCTTCTTCTTCTTCTTCTTCTTCTTCTTCTTCTTCTTCTTCTTATTCTTCCCTGTCTGTAACTCAAAGGTTCACCATCAGTGAGTTTTCTGAGTATGTGACCGTTTTTTATTCTGCCATTTAAGGTAGCCACGTGCCATCTTCCCTGCGGACGTGTAAACATGAACTACCCTGCGCAGTAGAGTCAGAGGGGAGGAGGGAGAGAGGGGAAGGAGAAAGGGCGTCCACCATCTGACCGGAACACAACGGCTTAATATCACGAAGATTTAAATGGAATTTAGCGTGTGTGCAAGGTTTGTTTCTTCCTTATTTTTCTTTCTTTCTTTTCTTTTTCTCTTCCTTTCTTTTTCTTCTTTTCTTTCTTTCTTTCTTTTTTTCTCTTTTTTTCTCGTCTTTTTTTTCTTTCTTTTAACGCATGCATTCACCAACCGGGCCTCACATTCAAGTTTCCTTCAAAAGACTTTAAAAAAGGGTGGGGAGGCGGAGCAGATGTTGACTTTGAAGAGACAAATTTTCTCAAACCAGTCCATGCCTGAGACCAGAGCTGAACCCACAGGCCCTCCCATCGATCAACAGAGCAATACTTTAACCACTAGGTCACTGTGAATTGTGCCTACACATTTGAAGCCAGTTGTGTGTCAGAATAAATGAGTAAGTGATCTAGAAATCGATGGAAAAAGAAGCACCACCAATTTCTCTTTTACCATCTCTTTCCCTTCCGTATTAAAAGAAAAGAAAAGGGAGAGGGGGAAGTGGGGGGGAGAGAGGTGGTGGGGGACGTTAGGGGAGCTCATAACATAAACAAGTCTAAGTAGACGGTAAACGCCAAACTTC
The DNA here is from genome assembly GCA_016801955.1 of Conus betulinus. Lineage (NCBI taxonomy): Eukaryota > Metazoa > Mollusca > Gastropoda > Neogastropoda > Conidae > Conus > Conus betulinus. The sequence goes on from JADBJO010014969.1 coordinate 11,337, forward strand.
GTTCCGGCTCAGACTGGCGTTTAGTCACTAAAATTCCTACGGAAGTCCAAGCACTTGAAACACTCGTGATAGTTCAAGAGGGTCGTTTAGTTGGACAAGGTGTCCTGTAAATAGACGTCCCGAGCGAGTGGTTGATGGAAGACTGTCTGAATATGTGAATTACGCTGATGACTGCGGCAAGCTCTTCTTCCTGTCTCATTCTAACTTTGGAGAAAGTGTGGGAGGGGGAAAGCTATGGAAAGTTGTTATAGAGAGGAAAAGAGAGGGAGAAGGGGGTGGTTGTGGTGAAAGAGAAGAGAGTCACACACACACACACACACACACACACACACACACACACACACACGCACGCACGCACGCACGCACGCACGCACGCACGCACGCGCACGCACGCACGCACGCACGCACGCACACACACACACACACACACAAACACACACATACCGGCAGGCAGGCATACAGACAGATATATAGATGGGCAAACAGACAGACTGTCAAGTATGCATGCTTGCACATGTGCAGATAGTCTAACAGAGAGGCAGGCAGACAGACAGATAGAATGAAACAGAGAGAGAGAGACACAGAGAGAGAGAGAGAGAGAGAGAGAGAGAGAGAGAGAGAGAGAATGATAAGACAGAAAGGAAGAGGTAGAGAGACAGTGAGGGAAACAGAGACAGGGGAGATAGAGAGATATAGAGAAAAAGGAATTGCAGGAGGCAAGGTGGAAAAGAGGAGGGGGGGGGGACTATTTGTGCTCTGAAACGCAGTTATGTTGAAGCAGAGAGAGAGAGAGAGAGAGAGAGAGAGAGAGAGAGAGAGAGAGAGAGAGAGAGAGAGCAATGATGCTCACAGAAGTGATGATCTAGACCTGAACCTCTGCCATCCTGATCGCACTATCATCATGACACAGCTAGCATCATTGTCAGTGCTACCACTGCTATTACTGATGACCATTATGATAACATGTTCGCGTAGATCACTATCGACCATCCTCTTCTACAGGTGCTGCTGCTGCTGCTATTTGCAGTGCCACTGATATTTGATGATAATGACAGTTGCTGTGGTAGTGGTAGAGACAGCAAGAGACTTGGACAGACAGACAGATGGACAGAAAGCCTGACAGCCAGACAGACAAACAGATAGTCAGATAGACAGATGGGGAAAGTTAAACAGAGGATTGAGCAGAAAATGAAAGAAAAAAAAAACAGGTGACTATGGAAAGAAGCAGACTCCCGGCTGGGAGGTCGTGGGTTTGAATCCCATCGGAGTCATGTGGGTTTTTCTCTGCCCCTGACCGGCTCCTACCCAGAGTTGAGTTTGCTGCGGACTCAGTTGGGAAGACTGGGACCACCACTTAATGGATGCGTTTCTAAGTGTTGCTCAAATTTCCTGACCAACACTGCAGGTGCCTGTATCTCTCGGGGGCCTGGTTGACGCCAGGACATATTATGAAAGGAAGCATAGAGTACATGCCCTGTCATGTAGTCTCAGACCGAAATGGAAATCTATAGCATCATCTTAATCATCCTCATTCTCATCGATCGATCATATAAAAAGGTCTCAAATTCTGTGGCCCTTCATGCCCTGCTCTCATGGTGACTCTCAACTTCGATGTCCTCTCCACATCTTTGCTCTTGGTTTGGTTCCATCGGTGTCACCAGTAACGGCGAGTCCATGGCGGCTGTCGTTGGACGGACGTGGTGGCACCCTCCGGAGGGAGAGCTCACTTACACCGACTGCGCGACTAAGCAATTATTGTCATCAGTAGGGGGGGCTTAGTAGGTGGTGTCCTGCGTATGTTAGATCAGAACAGGCACCACTGAACACCTCCGAAGTGACTCGGCAGCAGTGCAGTGTCTCCTCCGGTGAGTTGCCTCTTGATGACTTGACACTGACTGCTCCCTCTGCATTGCCATGCCGGGGCTGCGGCAGGGCCAACCGGGCTGTGACTGTGGATGGGGTGTCGGAATGAGTGGCGTGGTGAACTGCCTCTGAGGTGACACAGAGGCTGGGACAGCAAACAAACAAACAAACAAACAAAAAAAAATCAAAACTCTTTTAAAAGGAACCTATCAATATTTTTGTGATTAAAAAAAAACAGACAGACACTATACCAGATCGATCACTCGAGATTGCAGAGTTGACAGTTTCAATGTGCTTGATAAACATATCGATCTTGAAACGCTAAAAAACGTCTGCCAGGTAAGAAGACAAACGTCAGACAGATGGCCACCAACTTTGTTCTTCAGCCGGGTGTTCTTTAGCGATTGCTCCCATGGTAAAACAGAACATCAGCGTGAATTGGTTGCGCTCATGGCTCAAATGTAGTGTGATTCGCGTGTATTTGAGTAGTGATGTACGTGTATGCTTTTAAAACAACCGGGTTTTTGGTGTATGTTACAGGCACAACGATCATTTTCAAAGCATGGACTGCTGATCGCCATGGTGACTTAGGCAGTTCT
>JADBJO010014969.1:28460-33460 GCA_016801955.1 Conus betulinus
TTCGTAACAGGTCACCATCACGCCACTCACTAGAGAACACACTGCACCGCTACTGAGTAACTCAACAGGTGCCCAGTGTCTGCTGTTGGGGGTTGGGACATTCGCACGACTCCTCCCCCCCCCTCTCCCCGCCTCCCACCTACGTGTCCAAAGGCCCAGGAATGTTGTCGCTAACAGATGACCTGATGAACCCTGACCTGCGTGGATTGTGGCCATGACCTTTGTCAAGCAGTGATGAAGGCTGGGAGGGGGGGGGACGAGCGGTTGTTGTGACCAGGTGTTTGTTCATCAGTCTGTGGTGTCATCCCAGTCAAGCAGTGTCAGGTGCACCGATACTCTGGTTTAGACCAGTCTTCAACTTACTAAGTCAAACAGAGAAATGGCTACTTAGCCTGCACTGCAGCGAAAATCTTTATGAATTCCAGGAAACTAACCAGTTGGAAGATAAATCCCTTCGCCTTTCGAGGTCTAGTGTGTATTACTGAAGACACAGCCGCATTTTCTGTTGATCTCAATGGCTCTCTTTCTTCCTCCTCTGAACGCGTTGGATGCCTGCTCCCCCCCCCCCCCCCCCCCCCCCCACCACTTCACCGCTTATTTTGTCAAGAAACACACGTGGTGGCTTTAAACGTGAAAGGAGGGGGGTGGGGGGGGGGGAAGCTGCGTTCAGACAATGTGCTGCCCCCCATGAACAGCAGACAACATCACACTGGCCGACTTGGGTTACCTGAGAGGGCAGCCTGGAATAGGAACGATTCTCTCGTGGCATCACTCTTGACTGTGGTGCTCAGAAGTGGGTAGAGAATGGGAATTTGACGAGGACAAAAATGAATACCTCAATAAATGAATAAAAAAGCAAAGAAAAGGAAGGTGAGGCGACAGAATTATCCTGTTCTCTCTCTCCATCTTTGGGGTACTCAAACTACTTTCCACAACGACTATGATTCATCTTACTGCGTCTCTGCTTATGTTCAACCACTTTTTGTTCTCCCAGTTCTTATAGAACAGGGAGTACTTTACAATGGGAACGACGAAATGCTGTCTGTGTGTCTGTCTGTCTGTCTGTCTGTCCGTGGTCAAAATGTGTTCCACTCTCTCCAGACAAAACTCTGGGGCCGATCTTTCTGAAAATTTGTAGGTATGTTCATTTTGGGTCAGGGATGATGCCCGATGTTTTATTTACCAGAATAGCCGTAAACTAATGGCTATGAATGATGGCTTAAAAAAAAAAATCAAGTCCGATAAGGGGAACCACCACGCTGTCGAGTTTTTCTTCCACTAACTGGAAATTTGTCTCCCTTCTTGCAATAACGGTTTATAATTTTATATGTTACCAAATTTTGTAATCTCCTCGGTAGTATAGTGGTTAGTATCCCCGCCTGTCAAGCAGGAGACTGGAGTTCAATTCCCTGCCAGGGAGAGCAACATCTTTGTGTTTTTTTTCTCTTACATACAACATTTTTGCCACCAGACTGGGAGTACGTTTATATGCTTTGCATCTCTTTTTTTTTTTTTTAACTCTGCACAATCATCATCATCATCATCATCATCATCATCATCGTCTACTTCTTCTTCTTCTTCTAACCCACTGAATTGAATCATTCTTCTTAATATTGCCACGAACAACATCTGCATTGCACTTTTTTGTTTGTTTGCTTGTTTGTTTTTTCTCACGTGCGAGTTTCCGGACCGTGGATCTGGTATTGTCTTGCTTCCAACGCTAGAACATGCCCACTCAACCAGCGTTTCTAAAGAGCATAGAAAGCACCATAGCCCATCATGATGAATCACCACAAACCAAAAGAGAAAACGACTTTGAAAGTTTAATGGTGAAGAAGAAATTAAGCTGTACAGAGGAAAGAACAAGGAGTGGACATGAACGAACAACACAAAGGCATTCACTGCTTTTATGCGACCGAGAGGAAGTCCATGACCAATTTCATTTTTCTGCCTTTTCAAATAAAAGAATTCCTCATTGAGAGTGAATAGTTTAGCACAGGAAACTGGTCACAAGGCCTTACGCTTAACTAAAATCATGTTCTCATGGCTGATAATCAGATTTCTGATCAGTCCTGGGAACAAAAATCCAGGAAAATCGTGATGTATTTACCCAACACCTAACCGGTTTAGCCAAGAAGCCATGCTAGTAACGGTGACAATGCATGATGCACGTGTAAGAAGTGTCCAATGTGAACCCTGTTCACCCACTCCTCTACGTAATACTGCATAAAAAAAAAACCCAGCTAGCAATCAGGTCTGAAACAAACATGCCTCGAAGAAGACAAGTAGAACGCTGTGGTCCTCGACCTCTTCCTTCATCGGCAATGTATCTTGCATACAGTCAGCTAAAGCAGGTGTTGATACCTAAACAAGCAAGCGATACACGTTCTAACAAACTCTTGCAAATGTGATGATGATGATAAGCTTTTTTTTTTTATCATTTAGTGACTTAAATGAGTGGTTGGGTTAAAGCTGCATTCAGACTCAAACGCCTAGGGCCATCCTGGATCGTGGGACACAAGCTTCCTGGAAGAGTAAAAAGGGAGACTGGGGGGCGGGGGTGGGTGGGAAAGTGTGTGTGTGTGTGTGTGTGTGTGTGTGTGTGTGTGTGTGTGTGTAGGGGATGCGGGGAAGGGGGGGGGGGGGGGCTGGCTATCTAACACTCCAACAACTGGAACACCAGAACGACAACACGTTAGTGTGGGTAGCCAGATCAGCCTTCTCTCTCTCTTTCTTTTTGTTATTATTCATTATAATTATCACTGTTCTTATTATTATTATCATTCTTATTATTATCATCATTATCATTATCATTGTTGTTATTATCAATATCATCATTATCATAATTGTTATCATATTATTGTTATAAATTATAAATTATCCATCATTATTATCATTATCATTATCATCATCATTATTATCATTATAATCACTATCATCATTATTATCATTATCATTATTGTTAGCATTATTGTTTTTCAAGCATTGGACGCCGGGATATTTAACATCGCAACGTTTGACGGTGAACTGTGGTGTCATAAAACGGAAACACGAAAACTTCAAAACAACAGTAATAACATTTCAAAAAGCGGTATAATCACAGCAGAAGAAAGGGCGTGCAGAAGCCACGTTATCATACCATACAAGAAGCTGAGCTCTCCGGCCCTTAGGTCTGGATTGAATCACAAGCAGAAGACACGAACACAAGGGTAGACAGAGGACACACAAAGAAAACATGCAGCAAACAAACAAACAAATACGGAAACAAACATCTCCCCCGCAAAAAAAAAAAAATAATAATAATAAAATGAAATAAAATTAAATTAAAAAAAAAAAACACGAACAAACAAACATTTCACACACACACACACACACACACACACACACACACACACACACACACACACACACACACACACACACGCACGCACGCACACACACACACACACACACACACACACACACACACACACACACACACACACACACACACACACACACACACACACACACACACACACACACACACACACAGAGCGCACAAACCCTGAACAAAAACCAAGAAAACAAACAAACAACAACAATAATAACAACAAACCACATCTCTTATACGTTCCAACGACGATTCAAATACTGAGGACAAGAAGGTGCAGAATAAAATTCGCACGATGCAAAGGCAAAATTTTTCTTTTGTTCTGTGTTTTTTTTTATCAGATTTATTTTGCTTTTGTTTGCCTTTTCTTAAGCAGGGGACAAAGAATCGAGCATTCGAAGTTTCAGATTTTTGCTCTTTTGCGTGGTTTACATGAAGGACAACAACGACGACAACAATAGCAACAACAGTGATAATAATGGATAATAATGATGATGATGACAATAATAATAATAGTAATAATAATAGCAATACTACTACTACTACTACTACTAATAATAATAATAATAATAATAATAATAATAATAAAAACTCCGTTTGATTCATATTGAACACGTAAAACAAAAAAACAATTTATGAAGTTCTACCATCAGGACGTCATCCCAAAACCTGATCAGGACAATTCATTCGCGCAACAGAAAAGAAACTACTTTTTGCTGTTGTTGTTAATGACAAAATACGTGTTTGAATAAACAGACATTGCAAAGCACTTCAAGATCAGTTATATATATATATATATATATATATATATATATATATATATATATATATATATATATATATATATATATACATATATATATATATATCACTGCAGATATGAATGCTTATCTCCCCCTATTTCTTCAATCTAAGACATAAGAGCAAGCTTTGTTTATAATTGAATATTTCTTGCAGTCATTGCAACACCAAGCTGCTCTGTAAGTTGCTGGAATGGTGCTCGGTTACTTATCCTTGGAATTTATTAGATTATTTACACACACACACACACACACACACACACACACACACACACACACACACACACACACACACACACAATCTTCTTGCTTTGAGGGTTTCATGATAGAATTTTGCCCTCGTTTTTTTTTCTTTTTCTTTTTTTTGTTTTCTTTTTTCTTTTTTCTTTCAGTGTACACTAAATGACACAGATTGAATGATGAGAACGTCAAGGGGAAAAAAAGGTGTACTTGCTATGAAAAGAAAACGGCATTCAGCAATGCTCCATGCGCAAAAAGCAGTAAAGATAGAGTCTGAATTTTCCCTCACCCCCGTCCCCAACCCCCTCTAACCAACCCCACCCCCCCCTCTCCCAGCCGGCTGCCGGTCACCTTAATATAGCCAACAACAGCAGAAGACAGGTAAATTCAATTCTGAATCACCAATCAGCAAGTACCTGCGACTGTACATGAGGATATTCTGGAACAAGAATTCAGGCACTTTAACATGATATACATTCAGGCAATTTCGTTCCTGAAGTAAAAGCTGATTTAGATAAAAAAAAAAAAAAAAAAAGAAGATTGATATACGTAGATGTTATTCCATATTTGAAGTGTTGCAATACTTG
>JADBJO010014969.1:38460-40960 GCA_016801955.1 Conus betulinus
ACAGAACGAGAGGCACAGGGAAGATGAGAAATATGTAGATACATTTCTAAGAGCACGACAAGGGTCATCATAGTAAGAGTACATGACGGGGGCCGGATTACCTCAGCCGGTAGAGCGCCATACACGTGATCCTGGGTTTGCGAGTTCGAATTTCGGTGCAGGGGGATTTTAACATTGGTTCTGACTCATTCCCCATCCAGCCCTTCGAATGAGATTATAAACCGAAGTTCCATGTGTGAACGCATGTACAACATCTTGCACACACGTAAAATCCCATCACCAGCTTTCCGAAGAGAAGGCCAGTTTTGGCCGTTGGTATGGATGACATGTTACACATGGCATGCACCTTCCCCGAAGATGAAGAATGTCTGCCTTAATGGCGGGATGAAAAACGGTCTTACACACAAAACTCAACTGCCCGTCTACCGCAGGAGTATCAGCCTGCGTACGCAGAATGAAAGAAAGAAAGAAAGTGGACACGACAATCAGCTCTAGCAGCAAGCAGACGACTCAGCAAGTTCTCACTTCTGAACATGTATTGATCAGCTGTTTTTTTTTTTTTTTTTTTTTTTTTCATGGCGTACGGCGTACGGCTTCATAATTCCTCCCCCCCCTCTCTCTCTCTCTCTCTCTCTCTCTCTCTCTCTCTCTCTCTCTCCTCATGTCATCTCCCTCCGTTCTCCTGCTGCCAGTCGCTTCCCTGCTCCAGCCCCCCCACCCTCCCCCACATTCTCCTTCCCTGCTGCTACCCCTCCCTCTTCCCGACTTTCCTCTTTGCCGCCCCCCCCCCCCCCCCCTCCCCAACTGTCTGTGTGTCTGTCTGTGTGTCTGACTGTCTCTGTCTCTGTCTCTCTCCCCCCCCCCCCCCTTCCTCTCAGTTCCCCACCCCTCTCTCTGTTTAACTTCTCCTCTCTCTCTCTCTCTCTCTCTCTCTCTCTCTCTCTCTCTCTCTCTCTCTGTCTCTGTCTCTACTCCCCCCCTCTCCCCCCGCCCCCTTTCTCCCTGTTTCCTCTCTCTCTGTCTGTCTGTCTGTCTGTTTCTCTCTCTCTCTCTTTGTCTTTGTCTTTCTGTCTCCCTCTCTCTCTCCTCCCCCTCCCCCCTCTCTCCGTCTGTCTGCCCCCCCCCCCCCCCCCTCTCTCTCTCGTCTGTCTGCCCCTCCCCCTCTCTCTGTCCCCCCCCCCCTCTCTCTCTCTCTCTCTCTCCCTCCCCCCTCTCTCCGTCCCCCCTCTCTGTCTCTCTCTCTCTCTCCCTCCCTCCCCCCTCCCCCTCCCCTCTCTCTCTCTCCCTCCTCTCCCCCTCCCCCCTGTCTCTCTCCCTTCCCCCTGTCCCCCCCCCCCCCCCCAATCTCTCTCTCTCCCTCTCCTCCGAACAGCAGTGTGTGAAATAACTGACGTTTATTGCGGGTGCTTTGTCAGTTACACAATGAACACTTGCGCCTCTCTGTATGTACACAGTTCATCGCTGTGACTCGAAGTTATCGGGTGGTTTGTGCTCAGTTCTGTACGAAGAAGTCACCTATGTATTCAAAATGTGTACCATCAGCATGGCGTAATATCTTCAAGCAGCACGCATGATACTTAATTATGTAAATGTGGTCTATGTATGTTAAGTAATAGAGGTTTTTTTGCTCATTTTATTCACTTCATGCTTTGTTATAAAAATCAATGTCATGACTGTAACCCATTTATTGTCAGATTAACTCAAGGTTGTACTGACTAATCAATGTCATGATCCTTGTCCCTCTTCATATTTTCACGCTTTCAAAAACTGCCACAGACTGACACCAAAAGTGTACCATACCTCGGCAATACTCGGTCGCGTTCTGCATATCTTGCACGTGAGTTTGCTGCAAGCTTCGCAGCTTTTCCTGCAGTCGTTCGTTGTCTTCCGGCAGCGTGTTCTGATGAGTCAGCAGTCCCTCCCTGTCCTCGAGCAGCGTCTTCTGATTGGCTTCCAGCAAGGACAGCCTCGCTTTCGTTTCGTCCAAGGTCACGGACGCGGAGAGGGCGGAAAGGTCATGGCCGCCTTTCTCTTTGTAGCAGAGGTCAGGAAGACGAGCTGGCGGGATGGGAGCAGGTGTAATTTCCGCCTTGGACAGGGGAGGCGAGAGACAGGTAGAACTGGCCCGACTCGTAACCTGTGCTGGGCTGGCTTTCCTCCGTCTGGGGTCTGTGTATGGGAGAGGACAATAAGGAAAAATACGGGGCGTACGCTGGCGTCATAAGTTGATAATGCAGGTAAGTATGGGAACACACACTGGCGTCATAATTGATAATGCAGACAAGTAGGGGGAGGGGGGAACTCATGGATCAAAGTTGATAATGCGGCTAAGTATGAGAACACCTTGGCGTCATAAGTTGATAATGGACATAAGTACGGGAGCACACAGGCGTCATAAGCAAACAATGCGGCTAAGTATAAGAGTACATTGGTATCAAATGTTGATAATGTGGATAACGGGGAACACACTGGCATTATAAGTTGATAATGCGGATAGGTA
>JADBJO010014970.1:0-7500 GCA_016801955.1 Conus betulinus
TCTTTACTAACTCATAATGGACGAGGCTTCTGTGGTGTTATATTCTTTATTTAACATCGGGCAGTTTATGATCCTGTGATACGACATCATCTATCAGCCTGCTATGTTACAATTCCTTTAAATTACCCCATTATACTTCTGGGTTAATAATTCTTATTAATATCATTTATTGCGCTTGTGCTTCAGCAGATTCTTTATTAGCCTCTTTTATGAGCTTGTTAGTCCAATTCGTTTATTCACATCATTGACCTTGCGATGTTAACAATTCTTTACTAACATCATGTAGAGCTTGTGATGTGAACAGGTTTCGTTTTGTTACATCATCTGATCTGTGATGTTAGAGTTCTTTAGTGGCTACCATCGTCTATAAGCCTTAATGTTTGCTGACCTCGTATCATAACATGTAATTGACAGTTGTTTCCTTGTTTAACAGCATGTTTTAGAACAGACACCTATCACAAGGAGTCACTGTGTTCCAGCTCACAATGTGAACAATGCCATACAGCAGCGTCACGTGACTCACGGATGTTTTTTTCGACATTAAACTAGTCGCGTAGCCCTCTAATGCGGTAGTTTTTTATTCTGGAACAGTTTCAAAGATGTTTCCTTAGAGGCATGATGTGGCAAACACGAACGGCACACCCCCAGTTGCAATGGTAGCCGACAAGATAATGGGGAGGAAACGCGCAAAATGAGGAAGGGGACGAGGAGGGGCAAAAAGGGAGCGGGAGGAGGGGCGGATAAAGGGGGGAGAGGGGAGAAAGGAGGGAAGGGGGAGGGAGAAAGAGGAGGGGGAGCAAAGCACAGAAGCGCGTATGTGACCCGGACACCCAGGGGCCCAGGCAGGACGCCTGCGCCGCGCTCGGCGTGAATTCAAGAGCGGGACGGGGCAGCGACGACGCGCGCCGAAGCAAGAAGCAGAGGTGAGAAGAGGAAAGGCGGTGAAAAACAGCGACGAAAGAATGACAGTGAAAAGGAGCCCCTCACAACCACACACATCACACACACACAAACACACACAACACACACACACACGACACACCACACAAACACCACACACACCGCGCGCGAGCGCGCGCGCTATTAAAAGTGGCAAATTAAAATGCCACAACTAATCTCGAGCTAAAAGGACAAAGAAGAGAGAACGATAAACATCTCTTAGCACACCGACACAGACCAGACACACAGCAACCACAGACAGACAGGACAGACAGACACACAGGACAGACAGACAGGCAGAACGGCAGACAGGCAGACAGGCAAGACAGGCAGGACAGACGACAGACAGACTCACACAACAGGACACGCACACGACACAGACAGACAGACCACACACACACCATACCACACACACCCACACACACACACACGCGCACACACGCACACCACACACCCACACACACACACACACACACACACACACAAAACACAAGCATAACACACACAAACAACACACACCCACCCACCACACACACAAACACACACACACCACACACCAACAGATGACCACACACCATACACACACCACACGCTGACACACCACACCACACACACACATCACACACACCACCACCCACACACCCACACACATTGCACACACATTGACACACACACCACAAACACCCACACACACACACCACACACCACACTCACACACACAAACACTGGACACAAGCCACACACACACACACAACACACCCACCACCACACACACACACCCACACACCACAACACACACACACACCACACACACCACCCCCACACACACGCACAAACCTTTCAATTGGTTTGGTGGTGAGAAAGTAACACCACTTTCAGTGCGTTAATTGCACGGGAGACAACTCTTAGGTCTGAAACAAGAACAGCTGCAGGTCTACAGGACAGGGAAGACCCCACCACCCCCCCACCCTTAAAACCCCCCCACATCCACCCCTGTCACAAGTGTTTTGGTCCAGACCAACACCTCTGCACACTCAGAGGGGGCGGCTGCCCCAGCAGATTATGACCTCCAGGTACCCCTCTCCTGTCTGGTCACTGCCCTGTTCTTAACCTTCCCCCCCCCCCCCCCCTCCCCTGCCTGGAATCGACCTAAACTCCAGAGATGGTCCGGCATTCCATACCACCTCAAGTCGCCTGGGTAGAGGGCGGGTTCAAGCACTTAGCTGACATGAGACTGTTTGTCATGTAGGAATGCTAGTTTGGTTGATCCTCAGCCAGGTCCTGCTGGAACTCTTTCTAGAAGCGGTCTCTTTCTTGAGATCGTCCAGCTGGTAAACCTAAAAACCGGTCTGGTCCATCCTCTCTGGTGAAGACTTTTGCTATAGGAGCCATCGTATGGGGTGCAATGACATCCATAATAGTCTCGCGATGGATTGCTTTTGAAGCACCACCCGACTGCCACAGGAGCCAACCGTCTGGTCCATCCTCTCTGGTGAAAAGACTTTTGGCTATAGGAGCCATCGTCGTTATGGCACAAATCCTCTCTGGTGAAGAAGACTTGTGCCACAGGAGCCACCCGTCTTGCTTAGATCCTCTGGGGCTCTGGTGAAGACTGCCACAGGAGGCCACCATCTGGTCCATCCCTCTATGGTGAAGACTTTGCCCACAGGAGGCCACCATCTGGTGCATCCTCTCTGGTGATAGACTTTGCTATAGGAGCCATCATCTGGTGCATCCACTCTGGTGAAGACTGCTTGCACAGGAGCCACATCCTAGTCCATCCTCTCTGGTGAAGACTTTGCTATAGGAGCCATCGTCTGTGGTGCATCTTCTCTGGTGAAAGAACCTTTGCTATAGGAGCCATCGTCTGGTGCATCCTCTCTGGTGAAGACTTTGCTATAGGAGCCTCGTCTCTGGTGCATCTCTCTGGTGAAGACTTTGCCACAGGAGCCACCGTCTGGTTGCATCCTCTCTGGTGAAGACTGCCACATGAGCCACCATCTAGTTCCCATCCTCTCTGGTGAAGTGCACTTTGCTATATTATAGGAGCCACCGTCTGGTGCATCCTCTCTGGTGAAGACTTTGCTATAGGAGCCATCGTCTGGTGCATCCTCTCTGGTGAAGACTTTGCCACAGAAGCCACCGCTGGTGCATCCTCTCTGGTGAAGACTTTTGCCACAGGAGCCACCGTCTGGTGCATCCCCTCTCTGGTTGAGACTTTGCTATAGGAGCCATCGTCTGGTGCATCCTCTCTGTGTGAAGACTTTGCCACAGAAGCCACCGTCTGGTGCATCCTCTCTGGTGAAGACTGCCACAGGAGCCACCGTCTGGTGCATCCTCTCTGGTGAAGACTTTGCTATAGGAGCCACCGGATTTCCTCTCGCCACTGGCAAGACTGACATACTTTCTCTGACATGGCCACAAGACTGACATACTTCTCTGACATGCCCACAAGACTGACATACTTCTCTGACATGCCCACAAGACTGACATACTTCTCCGACATGCCCACAAGACTGACATACTTCTCTGACATACAGACAAGACTGACATACTTCTCTGACATGCCCACAAGACTGACATACTTCTCTGACATACAGACAAGACTGACATACTTCTCTGACATGCCCACAAGACTGACATACTTCTCTGACTACAGACAAGACTGACATACTTCTCTGACATGCCTACAAGACTGCATACCTTCTCTGACACGCCCACAAGACTGACATACTTCTCTGACATGGCCACAAGACTGACATACTTCTCTGACATACAGACAAGACTGACATATTTCTCTGACATGCCCACGAGACTGACATACTTCTCTGACATGCCTACAAGACTGACATACTTCTTTGACATACATACAAGACTGAATACTGACATAGGTGTCGCCTCTCCCCTTTCTGCTGTCACTTGGTCCATGAGGCCATTGAGAATCACGGCACATAATCACCACCTTGTACACGAACAGCTTAACGGTTTATGAATGTTTTTCAGAACATTTAGGTCAACGATGTCAACGTTTTGCCACACAGAGCTGTGTCGAACGATACGAACGGTGATGAAGCAGTTTTGAAGTACAAATGGAGTCACGTTTTCCAACGGTGTCAATGTTTTTTTTTTTCCAACACAGAGCTGTGCCGAGCGATGCGAACGGTGACGAACGGTGTGAACGTTTTTCCGAAACAAAGCTGTGCTGAACAATAGCAAACGGTGACGAAGCAGTTTGAAGAACGAACCATGTCAACGTTTTCCAATGGTGTAAACGTTTTTACCACAAAACAAAGCTGTGCTGAACGATAGCAAACTGTGACGAAGTTTTGAAAAACGAACGGTGCAAACGTTTTCCAAACGTGTCAACGTTTTCCGAAACAGAGCTGAGCCGAACAATGCAAACGGTGAGGAAGAAGTTTGAAGTAGGAACGCTGTCAACGTTTTTTCTGACGGTGTCAACGTTTTCCCAAACAGAACTGTGCCAAACGATAGGAAACGGTGACGAAGCAGTTTGAAGAACGAACGGTGTCAACGTTTTCTGACGATGTCAACGTTTTCCGAAACAGAGCTGTACTGAACGATACGAAACGGTGACGAAAGCAGTTTGAAGAAACAACGGTGTTAACGTTTTTCCGAAAACAAAGCTGTGCCGAATGATACGAACGGTGACGAAGCAGTTTGAAGAACGAAGCCAGCGCTAGTGAGCCAGTGGGTGTGGTGGACCTCGCTCTCACCTGGGACAGGAGGGCGAGCTAATCATTCTCCATTGTCGGCTGTGCAGGCCGCACACGCGCAGATGACTATCACTGATCCAATCGTTGGTGCTCCCCCCCCCACCCCCCCCCCCCCCTTGACCCCATCCCCCTGCATCCTCCATTTCCCTTTTCTTCTCATGTGGGGCCGAAATAGCTCAGTGGTAGAGCGCCGGACTCGTAATCTTGGTGATCCTAGGTGTCGTGATTTCGAATCTCCACCGGCCGTTTCGGTACAGGGGGATTTTTTTCCCTTAACATTAACGTTAACATTGGTTCTGACTCCATTTCTCATACAGTCCTTCGAATATGATATAAACCGAGGTGCCGTGTGTGAACGCGCGCGCAACATCTTGCACACAGGTCAAATCCCATCATCAAGTTTCGGAAGAGAAGGCCAGTTTTGGCCGTTGGTATGGATGAACGTTATACATAGCATGCGCCCTGCGTGATAAATGGAAAGAATGAAGGAAGTAAGGAAACTGAATGAACGGCATTGAACGATACTGACTGGATGGCACGGGAAACGACTGAATGATGCGCCCGCTGGCAGCTCTTCAGTCGGCACTAACCCAGGTAGGCAGCCCGTCGTGTAAACGAGTGTGGATTGTAAAG
The DNA here is from genome assembly GCA_016801955.1 of Conus betulinus. Lineage (NCBI taxonomy): Eukaryota > Metazoa > Mollusca > Gastropoda > Neogastropoda > Conidae > Conus > Conus betulinus. Next base: position 5,307 of record JADBJO010014970.1, read on the forward strand.
CGCTCAGAGCTTGGTCTCTAGCCGAGGATAGGCGCTATATAAGTATTCATAATGATGATAACAATAATAATGATAAAAACAATAATGATGATGATAATAATAATAATAATGATAGTAATGATGATGATGATGATGATGATGATGATGATAATAATAATAACAATAATATAACAATAACAATAATAATAATAATAATAATGATAATGTTCACGGGTCCTGATGGGTCTTCGGCTTGTGTGCACGGGGAGCAGGTCTTCTGAATGGAGTGTGGTGGTGGGGGTGGGTTGGGGTGGGGGGTTCAAGTGGTGGTGGTGGAGGGGGGAAAGGTGTCAGGGTGGGGTGGGTGTGGGAGTTAGAGAGGGTGGGGTGGATGGAAGAGGAGGGGAAGGGGAGGGTAGAGGGTTAGGCCTACTTCTTCGTCCTGGTGTTGGTTGTAATCTGGGAAGTACCATTTGGGCCCCCCCCCCTTTTTTTTTTTTACTCCCACTCCCAGTTCTTATAGAACAGGGAGTACTTTACAATGGGAACGAAGAAATGCTCTCTCTCTCTCTCTCTCTCTCTGTGTGTGTGTGTGTGTGTGTGTGTGTGTGTGTGTGTGTGTGTGTGTGTGTGTGTGTGTGTGTCTGTGTCTGTGTCTGTCCGTCCATGGTCAAAATGTGTTCCACTCGCTCCAGACAAAACTACTGGGCCGATCCTTCTGAAAATTTGTAGGTATGTTCATTATAGGTCACGGATGATGCTCAATGTTTTATTGTACCTTTATAGCTATAACGATCCATAACGGTTTCTTCTTTACGGAAAATCTCAGAAAGTACTGGGCCGATCTTTCTGAAAATGTTAGTAGATATGTTTATTATGGGTCACAGATGATGGGCCATGTTTACCAGAATAGCCGTTAATAACGGCTATAACGGCCCCAAATGCTTTTTCCTCTTTACGGAATATCTAACGCGTATTCAAGACAAACTGGGAGTACGTTTGTATGGTTTTGCATCTTGTTGATATTTGTTAATGGTAAGGTCAGAAGTAGCCATAGATGTGGAAACTTTTGCGGTGTGATGGGTGTTGTGTGTTATCAAAATTGCGTGTTCACTTCTAATTGTGCCGTTTGCATACAGGCCACTCTTTTTGCACCCATTCTTATCTTTAAAAAAAAAAAGATGAAGAAGCTCCGTGGTGCATTCCATGTCATGCACCACTCTCAGTGAAACCTATTCTTTTAGAGTGTTGGAAACTTGCATGATGTGAGATTTTAAACATTTTACAGCAGACTCCATGAAAACCTTGTTCAGAGAGATGTCCCACCTGATGTGATCTTTGAATTTCTGAAAAAGAAAAATCAACATTTTAAATCTAATCTATGATTTTACAGAAGAAAAATTTTGTGTCCACACAACTTCCGGTGTATTTTTTAGTAGGTGTATTTGAAAGGGTTGTGTGAATCAGTTATGACTTGTGAGTTGAATCAGTTATGACTTGTGAGCTGAATCAGTTATGACTTGTGAGTTGAATCAGTTATGACTTGTGAGTTGAATCAGTTATGACTTGTGAGTTGATTTCAACGTGGTGACAGCCTGATATGACCCTTCGCGGTCGGGCCGGGCTGTGAAGAACATTAGCTTACCGTTCGTCTCTACATTGAGATCTGTTTTACTACTTCCACTGCAGGTACTGCTGCTCCTGTTGCTATGCTGTTGCTGATGTAGCAGCTACTTTGTTGCTGACATCATGCTGCTATCACTGTTTTTTGTTGTTGTTGTAACTATTGTGGTAGATGACGTCAGTCTAGCTGCTTTGAATTATTACAACCACGGCTACAGCCTCTGATGGCTGCTGCTGTTACAACTGCTACTACTTTGCTGTAGCTTCGGCTTCCGTTACGGTTACATATTCCGCGATAGACTTGACAGGATAATAGCAGTAACAACAACAACAACAACAACAACAAACCACTAATAGTGTAGCCCTACCCCTCCCCCTCCTTCTCTCCCCCATCACCCCCCTCTACAACTTTGTGACCAAACCGACGAGTGTCAGAAGAGTATGTGGGAAGCATGCCAGAGATATCGATCAAAGGAAGCCCTGATTAACAACCCCCCCCCCCCCCTGGGCCAGAGACCCCTTAACAGTATGTTCCAGACTGAACTCCTTAAGGAGTGGTGGAGGAAGAGGCGGGCGGTGGGGGGTGGGGGTG
>JADBJO010014970.1:12500-15000 GCA_016801955.1 Conus betulinus
AATGGCTGGAGACAGTATCTGCACACAACACATTTTATGTGCTATTGTTTCCCTGAAGAACAAGAGGGCTGTAGGTCCTAATGGACTGATAGGCTTCACACACACACACACACACACACACACACACACACACACACACACACACACACACACGCATGCACACACACACACACACACACACATACACACGCACGCACGCACACGCACACATACACACATACACGCGCCGGACTCGTAAGCTCGGTGATCCTGGGGGTGCGGGTTCGAATCCCCGCCGGTCCGTTTTGGTACAGGGGGATTTTTTTCCCCACGGAGTTACCGTTGGTTCTGACTCCATTTCCCATACAGTCCTTCCAATGAGACTGTAAACCGAGGTTCAGTGTGTGAACGCACGCATAACATCTTGCACACACGTCAATTCCCATCACCAACTTTCCGAAGAGAAGGCCAGTTTGGCCGTTGGTATGGACGACACGTTACACATAGCATGCACATTCCCCGAAGTTTGGAATATGGCTGCTTTAATGGCGGGATAAAAAAACAAACGGACATACACACAAAACTCAAGTCCCTTTGTTGGGTAGATGGGATTAATCTTTGCCTGTCTATACAGGGAGTGTCCACAGGAGTATCAGCCTGCTTACACAGACAGAAAAAAAAGAAAAAGAAAGGGGGAAAAAAAAGAAGAAAAAGAATAGGGTAAACAGTTGACTACTGATCGTGTACTTACTCTTTTGGCATCTATTTGAAAGCAGTTGCGTTGCTCTAATAGAATTCCCCAAACCATCAATAGAGAAAGTAAGTAGCCTATAAGCTAGGCGAACTCTTCGTGAAAATTCAATGAAAATAGTATAAACTCTGGAAGACATGGATTTATCGCAGAGGTGCTATCTGTATTGTGATGAAGACAGATCAAACGATCTGGTACCTAGGGTGCAATGTATTCCACCGACACATCAAGAAAAATTCGTATGAATCCAACAATCTCTGGGTAAGATATTGGACGTCTCTACATTTCTAGACAATAGTATTGTCATCTGTCATTTTCCCAAGATTCTGATAGGGATACCACTTCTTTCAAAATTCTGTCAATCGCATTTGCATGCAGTGCATGTATTTTTCGATTTTATATCTACTCTCAAAAACTCTTTCAAAATGTGTTGGGGATTAGTTTGATCTTATTGATTTTAATTTATAGACAAAAATATTTAGCAAACAGGAAAATTTGGGTCAAACCCTTCGTCTGTTTTTATATGATCATCATTATCAAACAAACATCAGTTCTATATCAAGCTTGATTCTTAAACAGTTTTCAAATTTTTCTTTTCATATTTTCTCTAGTTCGCTCCAGAAATTTTTGAAGCCACAAGTAGTTAGTATTGAATTTTTTCTGTCTCACCAAATGAACATTTATCGTTATGAATTACTATGAGGAGGTTTAATTAAAATGTCCTCTGTAGTTTTTGCATGGTGGTGGTGACAGACCATTCAAACGGACTACCAATCAAGACGCGAGTGCAAACATAACTCACCTGGCAGGGGCAGCAACTATAATCTATTTTTTTTTTCTCGTCCTGTCTAGCTTGTAAGCAAACGGAAACCATGGGAGCAAGAGTTACCCTACTTGCTGGTTATTCACTGTGTACTGTTCCCTACCTCATTTCAGATTTCCTGTCATTTCAATCAGATCGAGGTTACCTGCATTTGTTTCTGTTCGTCCATGTCTGACTATGCTTTAAGATCGACAAACCTGCGCCAGTCTTAAATACAGTTACTTTTCTTTCTGGTTTGTTCTGTGTGCTCTGTGTCGTCATTTCTGCTAGACGATTCGGTGTCGTAAGCGGCATTCGTTGGGAGTTAAGGGCGTGCATTCATTTCATCATGGGAGCATGAGTTACCCCACTTGTTTGTTATTAACTTGTAAGCGTTGAAATGCATTTCCTCCCAGAGAGATCTGATGAACTAAACTCTACAGGTAAGTCCTTTTGTGGTGGTTATACATGCCCAACACACAGTGGTTAGTTGGTTTCCCTATACATATTGTTATAGTCCCTTTCCAAAGTATACATTCTCTTTTTTGTTCATGATAAAAAAAAAAATGAAACCCATCTACATCACAGCTGGTAAAGCAAAACATCGTGAACATTTTTATCGAAGGGATCAAGGTGCTGTATACTACCAGCCGTCATGACAAACTGGTTAGCGTCGTGAACTCTCGGTTGGGAGGTCGTGGGTTCGATTCCCATCAGAGACATGCGGGATTTTTTTTTGCTGCCCTGACCGGGTCCTGCCCAGAGTTGAGTTAGCTGCGGACTCCGGTGGGAAGACTGGGACCACACAGTCGAGTTTCATCCACTTAATGCGTCTCTGACTGTGTTGCTCAAATTTTCCTGACCAACACTGCAGGTGTCTGTATCTCTCGGGTCAGGTTGACGCCGGGATATATCATGAAAAGAAAGCGTAGAGTACAGCCCTGTCACGCAGTCTCAGACCGGAATAG
>JADBJO010014970.1:22500-27500 GCA_016801955.1 Conus betulinus
CTTCTTATAGTTCTTCGCCAAATGCAGATACAATGAACAAACGCACGTACGCACGGATGCACACATGCACGTGCGCGAGTTCAATTTTTTTTTTTCAATCATCTTTCTTTGTCCTTTTTCCTCCTCCTATTTCTGTGCATTCTTCCTTCTTCTTGTTTCTCTTGTTCTCCATCTTTGTTTCTTGTTCTTGCTCTTGTTGTTGTTGTGGGTTATTGTTTTGTTGTTTGTTTTGTTTTTATTGTTGCTCTTGTTGTTGTCGTGGTATTTTTTGTTGTTGTTGGTGTTTGTCGTTGTTGTTGATGTTGTTGTCGTCGTCGTCGTCGTCATCGTTGTTGTTGTTGTTGGTTTGCTGATCTTCTTTTTCCTCCTCCTCCTCCTCCTCCTAAAACGTCATATCAAATATCACGTTCTCGTTCCTTGAGAAACATAAGTTTCTCTTGCATCAATCGGTCAGAACTTAGAAACTTACATTCACGTGAACAGGCTTTGTGTCCGGGCTGAGAGGTCTCAAGAAGACGAAGGCAAAATGTACAGTTTTAATTGATTAACCAAGAGCTTTCAATGTAATAAATCATACTATATTATCTTTTAAAAAAAACATTAATTAGAATTTTTACAGCAATGTTAAAAATACTGAATCATATCTCCGACTGTCCTCAATCTATTTTTGTTAAGAGCTGTCATTTCTAAAAAGCGAACAAACAAACAAAAAAGACAAAAAAAAAAGAGACAAAAAACAAAAACAAAACAAACAAACAACAACAAAAAAGAATCACACACACACACGGCACCACACACACACACACACACACACACACACACACACACACACACACACACACACACACACACACACACACACACACACACACACACACGCACACACAATGTTTGCCATGAGGCATACCTCAAGGATGTATCTTCAGTCCTCTGTTTTTTCTCTTTCTTCATAAATGACATCCCTTTATCCATCATCAAAATACAGAATGTGATCGGTTTGCCGATGATGCATTTTCACAAAACCCCTAGTCGTTATATCGATAAGACAAATCTTCCTTCTCCTCCTCTCCCACCTCCTCCTCTTCTCTCCCTCCTCCTTCTCCTCCTCCTTCTCCTCCTCCTCTTTTTCTTCTTCCCACTTTTTCCTCCTCCTCTTCTTCTTTTCCTCCTTCTCCTCCCTCTCCTTCTTCTCCTCTCAGCGTCCTTCTTATTCAGTCTTTGTCATGTATTCAGAGAAACTGGTTATCACTAAATTTACAGTGTGCAGCGACAGGCAATGCTAGACAGAACATTTATTTTGCCACTTAAGCACCGCAATAAAACCGTGTACGAGAGAGAGAGAGAGAGAGAGAGAGAGAGAGAGAGAGAGAGAGAGAGAGAGAGAGAGCCGAGACAGACAGACAGGACAGACAGACAGACAGACAGACGGACGGACGGACGGACGAGAACAACAGAGAGGAAATTATGACATCAATGAATAGTATAACACCCATATCGCATCGAGATTTTCTTTCTTTCTTTTTTTCTTTTTTTCTTTCTTTCTTTCTTTCTTTCTTTTCTTTCCTTCCCCCCCTTTCCTTCTCTTTCTTTCTTTCCTTTCAATTTGTTTTTTCCTGTCAGCCTTTTCTTCTCTGTTACATCTTCTCACTCTTTCTTTGTTGTCTCATTCTGTCATCATCATCATCATCATCATCATCATCATCATCATCATCATCATCATCATCATCATCATCAAACATCATCATCATTATCATTATAATAATGATAATGATAATTACTATTATTATTGGGGGCCGGAATAGCTCAGTTGGTAGAGCGCCGGACTCGTGATCCTGGGTTGGCGGGGGTTCGAAATTTCGGTACAGGGGGATTTTTCCCTCGGAGTTTAACGTTGGTTCTGACTCCATTCCCCATAACAGTCCTTCGGACGAGACTATAAAACCGAGGTTCTGTGTGTGAACGCACGCACAACATCTTGCACACACGTCAAATCCCATCACCAACTTTCGGAAGAGAAGACCAGTTTGGCCGTTGGTATGGATGACACGTTACACATAGCATGCCACCTTCCCCGAAGATGGAGTATGGCTGCCTCAATGGCGGGGGTAAAAAAAAAAAAGGTCACACACACAAAAACTCCACTGCCTGTCTATACAGGCAGTGTCCGCAGGAGTATCAGCCTGCGTACGCAGAGGAGAGAGAGAGAGAGAGAGAGAGAGAGAGAGAGAGAGAGAGAGAGAGAGAGAGAGGAGAGAGAGAGAGAGAAGAGAGAGATTATCATTATTATTATCATCATCATTATTATCATTATCATTTTTACTATTATTATTATTATACTTTTATCATTGTCCTCCTCCTGCTTTCTTTCTTCTCCTCTTTTTTCTTTTTCTTCTTCTTCTTTCTTCTTCTTCTTCTTCTTTTTCTTCTCTTTCTTCTTCTTCTTTCTTCTTCTTTCTCCTCCTCCTCCTCTTCTTCTCCTCCTCCTCCTCCTCCTCCTCCTCCTCCTCCTCCCTTCTTCTTCTTCTTCTTCACCACCACCACCACCACCACCTTCTCCTCTCCTACCCCCTCCCTCCTCTTCCTTTAACCCCCTCCCCCCTTCTTCCTTTTTTCCCCACTCCTCATAACATATTCAGAGAGGCTGATCCACGTGGATTTACGGCACTCTTTGTGCAGCGACAGATCTTTGCGCGTTAGAATGGACACTGCACAGCAAAGTTTCCGCCATAAATCACACAAATAAAAAGGTTTCACCCGAGCTGTAGAGCACTGCCTCTGTTCTTCGTTGTTATCTGGCTCCGTTCCTTCATGTTCTGCAGAGCAAGAAAAGAATATTACGAAAACAACGAGACGCAGTGAATGTGCCTTTCTTTTCTCTCCCCCTCCCCCCCCCCCCCTCTTCCTCCAGCCCCACCTCCCAACCCCCTCCTCCCCCCCCCCCTTTCCCCCCCCCCTATCCAATCCTCACCTGTCTCTCGTGCCTTCTATCTGAACTGAATCTCGGATCAAAACCAAAAGGGGATATTATGTGGATATTATGGGATATTGTGGATGACACGTTACACATAACATGCGTACGAAATGAAAAGACTGAAGGAAGTAAGGAAATGAAGTGAACGATATTGAACGATACTGACTGGATGACACGGGGAAACGACTGAATGAAGCGCCATCTCGCAGCTCTTCAGTCGGCGCTACCCAGGTAGGCAGCCCGTTGTGTAAACGAGCGTGGATTGTAAAGCGCTTAGAGCTTGGTCTCTAGCTGAGAATAGGCGCTATTTAAGGATTCATTAAAATATAATAATTATGTGTATAACTGTGCGACATCTGGTCTTTTTTTCGGATGTCTTGCCCTCTCTGTTCCTGATTTCTCTTCCAGCTGCCAACTGCTCTCTGCGCCATTCTGTCACTCTCTCTCTGTCACACCCTTGTACACTGCCAAACTCTGCGCCATTCTGTCAGTCTCTCTCTGTCACACCCTTGCTGTACACTGCCAACTCTGCGCCATTCTGTCAGTCTCTCTCTGTCACAAACCCTTGTACACTGCCAAACTCTCTGCGCCATTCTGTCACTCTCTCTCTCTGTCACACCCTTGTACACTGCCAACTCTGCGCCATTATGTCACTCTCTCTCTGTCACAAACCCTTGTACAACTGCCAACTCTGCGCCATTCTGTCAGTCTCTCTCTCTGTCACACACCCTTGGTGTACACTGCCAACTCTGCGCCATTCTGTCAGTCTCTCTCTGTCACACCCTTGGTGTACACTGCCAACTCTGCGCCATTCTGTCAGTCTCTCTCTGTCACACCCTTGGTGTACACTGCCAAACTCTGCGCCATTCTGTCAGTCTCTCTCTGTCACACCCTTGGTGTACACTGCCAACTCTGCGACATTCTGTCAGTCTCTCTCTGTCACACCCTTGGTGTACACTGCCAACTCTCTGCGCCATTCTGTCAGTCTCTCTCTCTCTGTCACGCCCTTGGTGTACACTGCCAACTCTCTCTGCGCCATTCTGTCAGTCTCTCTCTCTGTCACAGCCTTGGTGTACGCTCCATACTAGTTGTAACTTCAATGTAGAATGTTTCTGTGAGTTGAATTGATTGTGTGCTTTGCTGTGAGAGTTGCTGGTAGTGAAGTTTTTTTTTTTTTTTTCTTTTTTTTTTTAATGTGGAGGAGGGTGGCTGTTTTGTGAACATTTGTAATTATGTATTTGTGTATCTGCGTGCATGCGTGTGTGTGTGTGTGTGTTGTGTGCCTGTGCAAGTGTGTGTATTTATGTGTGCGTGCGTGTGCGCGTGAGTGCGCGCGCGCGCGTGTGTGTGTATGTGTGTTGTGTGCGTGCGTGTGCGTGCGTGGTGTGTGTGTGTGTGTGTGTTTGTGTGTGTGTGAGTGTGAGTGTGTGTGTGTGAGTGTGTGTGTGTGTGTGTGTGTGTGTGTGTGTGTGTGTGTGTGTGTGTGTGTGTGTGTGTGTGTGTGTGTGTGCTTTTTTTTTTTCCCTTTCCTTTTCTCAGCTGTCTATACTTCTCCATCTTTTCATCACCTTTCTGCACAATTCCTCACTCACTTCCCCCCTTTTCTGCTTCCCCATCCCTGACCTTACATTTTCCTGTTTCCCTGCAGATGTTCTCACCTTTCATTTACCTCTGCATTAATCATACCTTGTTTGACCTTTTTCTAACCTTTTTTATTATTTTTTTTTAATACCTGTTGTCATCTGTTTATACTTCATGATGCATTTTCTCACCTTTCCCTTACGTTTCATATCTTTTCTCACATTTCCTTACTTTTTCATAGTTTTTCTCAACTTTCTCCTCTACTTCTCATCTCATACTTTTTCCTCACCTTTCGCTCTTTCGTCAGATCTTTCTCACCTTCCCATACTTTCACCCCGTAGCTCTTCTCCTCTTTTTCTCTGCTTTTTAATAGCCCCCCCCCCCCCCCCCCCCCCCCCCCCCCCCTCGTTTGTCTACTCATCATCACACTTGTTCTCGTATTTCCATC
>JADBJO010014970.1:32500-37500 GCA_016801955.1 Conus betulinus
TGTTCTGTGTGCTCTGTGCTGTCATATCTGCTGTGTGTGTTCTGTGTGCTCTGTGCTGTCATATCTGCTGTTTGCTCTGTGTGCTCTGTGCTGTCATATCTGCTGTTTGTTGTGTGTGCTCTGTGCTGTCATATCTGCTGTGTGTTCTGTGTGCTCTGTGCTGTCATATCTGCTGTTTGTTCTGTGTGCTCTGTGCTGTCATATCTGCTGTGTTGTTCGATGTGCTCTGTGCTGTCATATCTGCTGTCTGCTCTGTGTGCTCTGTGCTATCATTTCTGTGTGTGTGTTTCTGTGTGCTCTGTGCTGTCATATCTCTATGTTTGTTGTTGTGTGCTCTGTGCTGTCATATCTGCTGTTGTTGTGTTCTGTGTGCTCTGTGCTGTCATATATCTGCTGTTTGTTCTGTGTGCTCTGTGCTGTCATATCTGCTGTTTGTTCTGTGTGCTCTGTGCTGTCATATATCTGCTGTTTGTTCTGTATGCTCTGTGTGTTGTCATTTCTGCTGTTTGTTCTGTGTGCTCTGTGCTGTCAATATCTGCTTTGTTCTTCTGTGTGCTCTGTGCTGTCATATCTGCTGTTTGTGTGCTCTGTGCTGTCATATCTGCTGTTTGCTCTGTGTGCTCTGTGCTGTTATGCCTGCTGTCTGTTCTGTGTGCTCTGTGCTGTCATGCCTGCTGTCTGTTCTGTGTGCTCTGTGCTGTCATATATGCCAGGCGATTAGGCGTCGGAAGCAGCATTCGTTAGGAGTTAGGGTCGTGTATTTATTTCATCGTGGGAGGAAGAGTTACCCTACTTGTTTGCGATGTCCATTCTGGCAGTTTTGTCTCCCCCTTCTCCTTCTCTGCGTGCGCGGGCTGATACTCCCTACTCCTGATACACACAACATCTCTTACCATGACATCACACACCAACATCTCTTACCATGACATCACACACAACATCTCTGACCATGACAATGTGCACAACATCTCTGACCATGACAATACGAACATCTCTGACCATGACAATACGAACAACATCTTTTAATCAGGACACAGGGTGCCACAGTTCACACCTGTGAAACCTGGTTCTATACTGCTCATCACTGGGAAGGCTGGGGGGTGGGGAAAGGGGGTGGGGGGGGCGGGGAGGGGGGGACGAAGGTGGAGAGTACAGTCAGCATCGTCAGCTGAGGAGGAGGGGTCGAGTAGGTTTTGGTATAGTTTGGTGTATTTTTGTGCATTTTTGGTGGAGTTTGGTGTAGTCTGGTGTAGTTTGGTGTAGTTTGGTGTAGTCTGGCAGAGCTTGGTGGAGTTTGGTTAGTCTGGTGTATTTGGTGAAGTTTGGTGTAGTCTGGAGTAGTTTTGGTGTAGTCTGGTAGAGTATGGTGTAGTCTGGTGTAGTTTGGTGGAGTCTAGTGTAGTTTGGTGTAGTTGGTGTGTAGTCTGGTGGAGTTTGATGTAGTTGGTGTAGTCTGGTGTAGTTCGGTGTAGTCTGGTGGAGCTATGTGTAGTATGGTGGAGTCTGGTGTAGTTTGGTGTGGTTTGGGTGTAGTTGGTGTAGTCCCTGGTGGAGTTTGGTGTAGTTGGTGTAGTCTGGTATAGTTGGTGTAGCTTGGTGGAGTTTGGGGTGTAGTTGCTGTAGTCTGGTGCAGTTTGGTGTAGTCTGGTGGAGTTTGGTGTAGTCTGGTGTAGTGTGGTGTCGTTTGGTGTAGTTGGTGGAGTCTGGTGGAGCGTGGTGTAGCTGGTGTAGTCTGGTGCAGTTTGGTGTAGTTTGGTGTAGTCTGGTGGAGTTTGGTGGAGTTTGGTGTAGTCTGCCCGTTGTATGATAAATTCGGGTCTGTTGTTCATGTCACGAACATAGCGATTGTAGAGTATTTTTGTCTGGAGAAGACTTGTAAAAGAAATTTGAGAGAGAGAGAGAGAGAGAGAGAGAGAGAGAGAGAGAGAGAGAGAGAGAGAGAGAGAGAGAGAGAAAGAACGAACAACCGAACGAAATAATTTATTGCTTTATAGCAGTGCAGCTTCAGAAGCAATGCAACTGGATGGACGATGGTAACAACTGAACTCGATGCATGTTACTTCGATCGACATGGAAACCCCGACAAACTCGTCTCTTTCCAAACACTACTGACATATTTCATGTCCCTGGTAAGGCGCTGGTCACCATGATTCCGTCTGCGGCGTGAGTCTTGAGCCCAGGCTGTCATCCCAGGTAGAACAGGATCAGGCCGTGTGGCGTCTCCAGCGTCCGTGCAGCACGTGCCTGGATGTCGCGTGTTGTGTTCTGCCGGCACGTTTTCCTCGGCGGAGATTGGCCAGTTGTGTCCGTTCTTTCTGCCAGCAGTGTCTGTCATCTTGTTTGACAAAACAAAAAAAAAAAAAAGAACAGTCACTGTCATCCGGCGTACACGGGAAACTCCGGCACCAGATCGTCCGATTCACAGATCAGTATATCCGATTCATTTTTGAGCGATCAAGGACAAACTTTTTCTAAATACCTTGTTTACTGTCCTTGTCTCTCAGTCGCTTTTTACACCAGATTTATCCGTCAGGGTGGCTCTGACATGCCAGTTGTAGCCACATGTGTTCCACTTCTGTGTCACGTGCACACAAACGTTATCAAGTCGCGCGGTCAGTCGGAGATGGAGTACTCACAGAGGTTACAGTGGCTTCTTCACGTTGTGACCACTTGCCTGCCTCTCTTGCTGCTGTCGGGCTCTCTGCTGGTCCCGTCGGATCTGGCTGGGAGGTTTTCTTCCTGTAATACTGAAAACCTGTGTTGTTGCGGTTCAGGATAGGATCCGCCCTGTTTGTTGACATTTGGAACACTGGCCGGCTTGAGACGCAAAACAACCAGTGTTTTCACCTCTTTCCTGCCATTTTCCAGAGTGGACGTTATTGTGTCCGCCAGCAGGGGCGTCAGGATCTTCTCCACAGCCCACTCAGAGTCCAGACACTGGCATGTCCGCGATGAAAGTTGTGACGTTTGTCGCAGATCATCAGTACGCGCCCTGCCGTTACTACTCACGTCACGTGAGCCACAGAGAGAGAGAGAGGAGAGAGAGAGAGAGAGCGAGAGAGAGAGAGAGAGAGAAGGAGAAGACAGGCGACAGAGAGCCAAATGACAAATTCTTTATTATCGAGGTAATAGATAAGCAAGCGTTCATGCTTTTTTTTTTTACATCTAACCCTCGCCCAAGAGGGGAACAAAAAAAAAAATGTTAAATGAAAAATGAGAAGAGAGAGAGAGAGAGAGAGAGAGAGAGAGAGAGAGAGAGAGAGAGAGAGAGAGAGAGAAGGAGAGTATACTCACTCCTATGCCCTGATACATTCCCACTGACGAGGCATAATAACGCTGCAAGAAGCAAGGGCCTTAATCGGCAGATCAGACAGTGACGTTCATGTCGAGGGCGGGCAACAGGTCCCTTTTATCAGCTGGGGTCTGCATCATGCTACAGACGGTTAAGGCCGCACGGGGGACTGCGCTATAGCATAAAGTTTCTTGTAACACAGGTCACTAAGCACAGCCACGCGCGCACACACCACACGCGCGCGCGCGCACAAGCACGCACGCACGCTCGCACGCACGCACATACCCACACACACTACGTTACGCACGGCACGCATGGCCACACACACACACACACACACACACACACACACTCACGCACGCACACACATATGCACGCAGAGACAACTCACGCACTCACACACACAGAGACACAAAACACACAGACACACAGATACAGGCCACGCACACATACTAAGCACACATTAAAAACACACCAGACACAGACACAACACAGACACACCAACACATGGCACACACACACACACAACACACACACCCACACCACACACACACATGAAAAAACATCACACAAACACACACACACTCAATATACACGCACACAGACAGACAGACAGACAGACAGGACAGACAGACACACACACACACACACCACACACACACACACACACACACACCACAGACACACACACACACACACACACCACACACACACACACCACACACACACATGAAAACACACACACACACACTCACACACACCCACAAACACACACACACACACACACACGCACACACACACACACATACACCACAGACACACACACATCACACACACACACACACACACCACAAACTTCCACACCCCACACCACACACACACGCGCGGCGCGCGCGGCGCGCCGCGTGTAGCGCCGCGCCGCAGACAGACAGACATAACAGACAGACAGACACACACACCACACAACACACCCACAACACACACACACCAACACACACACACACACACACACACACAGAGACCCACACACCCAACACACCACACACAGACAACACACCACAACAGAGACACACACACAACATGCACACACACACACAACACACACACACACGTGCACACACACACACACCACACACACACCACACACACACACCACACACACACACACACAATCATACACCCACACCACACACACACCACCACACACACACACACACCCACACAACACACACACACACCATAGACACCACACAGCACACCACAACACACACCACCACACACTACACTACACACATCCATACTAACACACACACACCACACAGACACACACACACACACAGACACACACACACACACACACACTACACAACACACACACACACACACGCCACACACAGACGAGCACGCGAGGCGAGGAGGGGCGGGGCAGGGCAGGGGAAGTTGGGAGGGGGAGGGAGGGGGGGGGGGGAGGGGAGGGGCGGTGTCTGCAGGATCAACGATTGTGTGAGGACCGGGGTTGCCACACTCTCTCCGAGCCTCCTGGAGCCTATCCCCGACACCACCCGCCTGGCCGCTAAGAGAGTGCCGCACACAGACAGACAGACAGACAGACAAACAGACAGCTAGACAGACAGACAGACAGACAGACAGGCACGCGTGTCGACAGTGACTCGGAGGTAACGACGGATTTTGCCGGTGAGTTGGTTCT
>JADBJO010014970.1:42500-45536 GCA_016801955.1 Conus betulinus
CATGTGGGTTTTTCTGCCCCGAACGGCTCCTACCCAGAGTTGAGTTTGCTGCGGACTCAGTTGGGTAGACTGGGACCACACAGTCGAGTTTCATCCACTTAATGGATGCGTTTCTGAGAGTGTTGCTCAAATCTCATGACCAACACTGCAGGTGCCTGTATCTCTTGGGCCTGGTTGACGCGGGGATATATTATGAAAGGAAGCGTAGAGTACAGCCCTGTCATGTAGTCTCAGACCGAAATGGAAATCCGTAGTAGTATCATCTTAATCATCCTCATTCTCATCGATCAGCTTAAAAAAAAATGTCTCAACTTTTGTGGCCCTTCATGCCTGCTCTCATGGTGACCACAATTTCCATGGCCTCTCACGTCTGTGGCCTTGGTTTGGTTGCGTCGGGGTCACCGGTATCGGCGGGTCCATGGGGGCTGTCGTTGGACGGGACGTGGTGGCGCCCTCCGGAGGGGAGAGCTCACTCACGTCGGCTCCGCGACTAAGCAGTTATTGTCGTCAGTACGGGGGCTTAGTAGGTGGTGTTCTGCGTATGTTAGATCAGAACAGACACCACTGAACACCACCGACGTGACTCGGCAGCAGTGCAGAGTCTCCTCGGTGGGTTGCCTCTTGACGACTTGACATTGACTGCTCCCTGTGGATTGCCGGTGCCGGGGCTGCGGCGGGTCCGACCGGGCTGTGGCTGTGGACGGGGTGTCGAAATGAGCGGCGTGGGTGCACTGCCTCTGAGGTGGCGCAGAGGCTTAGACAGCAAAAAAAAACAACAAAAAAACCCAAACAAAAAAAAAACCAAACAAACAAATACAGAACTGTCACAAATGAGACCTCTCCATCAGTTTTTAAAAAAAAAATCAGATTAAGAAAAAAAAACACACACACACAAACACTGAAATGAATAGATAAAGAGGACAAAGAAGAAAAAAAAAGGGGAGGGGGGGGGGGGGGGGGAGGGGGGGGGGAGAGGAGGAGAAGGAGGAGATGGATGAAAAAAAAGAGACGATGTTAAAAATGTACATATTAAGCTTCTTTGCTAACAGGATGTGGCAATCTCTGAGTGTGTATTTCAACCAAAAACATTTGTTCGCAATCTGTCGAGGGTCGGCCAAGAACGCTGTTTTGCAAGTGAAATCAAAAAACTGTGTTTAACAGGTCTGAGGGGAGGATAGGGTGGGGGGTGGGAGGGGGGGGGGGGGGGGGGGCTGAGAGGGAGGGGAGGGGGAGAAGGGACTCCCGCTGTGCTGTTCTTGGTTGCACGGTTGAATTTCAGTTTCAGTTTCATCAAGAAGGTGTCACTGCGTGCGGGCTGGTCCATAAACGTTACACCACCAACAGCTGAAGTTTTTTTGAGACCACACTGCGAACACGGATAGATGAATTAATGATTCGACTGAAAGTCAGATCATTTAAGAAGTAGGACTCGCTGCAACAGCCGTGTGCTCTTTGAACTGACGTTATTGGAGCTCCTTGAAATGAGAGTTATTTTCTTGTCTTTCTAGCTAAGGTTTCAGAGTTCCTTTCCTTGTTGATTTTAGTAACCGTTTTTTTTTCTCATGTCGATCTTTTTCTGATATTCCTATATACTCAGAAACCAAAGTAACTATGAAGTGAGGCAGGGATCAGTAAACAATAAACAACAAACAAGTAGGGTAACTCTTCTCCCACAGGAAAAAACAAACAAAGCAACCAAACCACAGCAACTCCAGAAGACCACTACCACCACCACCACCACCACCACCACCAACCACCACCACCAATTATAAGAATAATGTAATAATGACGATGATGATAGTTGTTGATGATGATGATGATGATGAACATGATGATGATGGTGATGATGATAATGATGATGATGATGATGAAGAAGAAGAAGAAGAAGAAGAAGAAGATGATGATGATGATGTTGAAGAGGAGGAGCCGAAGAGGAAGACGAAGATGACGAAGAAGGAACAGAAGGTGGTTTCAGCTTCATTTTCATCAAGGAGGCGTCACTGCGTGCGGACTAGTCCATATACGCTACGCCACAACCACTAAGTTTTGAGACTACACTGCGCATGATTTGAAGCTGATGAGATGAATGAATTAACAACTAAGGTGAGAGAATTGAAGAAGAGGGTCTCGTGGCTACGACTTAGCAGATGTCTGACCTACGCATTAGCCCAGTGCGATGGTCAGACCTTGAGCGCATACCTGACTTTGGTTGTCCTTTTTATGTATATGTGTGTAGTGAATGTACACATGTGTGTGTGAGGATGTGGGCACGGACCAGTCGAAGAGGAAAAAGAGAAAGAGAAAAAAAAAAAGGTGCACGGCTGTCAATTTCTTTTCTTTTCTTTTCTTTTTTTTTTCTTTCTTTCTTTCTTTCTTTTTCTTTCTTTCTTTCTTCTCTCTTTCTTTCTTTCTTTCTTCTTCTCTCTCTCTTTCTTTTTCTTTCTTTCTATCTCTTTTTCTTTAACATTGCTTTCTTTCTATCGTCTTTTTTCTGTGAACGTTTTTTTTTTGTCTGTCTTTTAATCCATTCATTGTTTGTTTCTTTCTTTCTCTCTTTAAACCTTTCTTTCTGTTTTTCTTTCTTTATAATTTCTTTTTTCTCTTCTTTTTTCTTCTATATCTAATTATCCCCTCTGTTTCTTATTTCCGCTTGGTTTCTTTTTCCAGGGTTTTTTATTTCTGCTTTTTCTTTCTTTCTTTTTTTTTCTTTCTTTTCTTTCTCTAGATTTGTTCTTTTTCTTTTTCGTTTCCTGCCTTCCGTTCTTTCTTTTATTCACACGTTTTGTCTATTTAGAACAGCATAATCAGGCCTTTGAAATCTCTAGGTCTCAGAGGGTTCCGCTTTTATCAAAGAATGGACGCTTTCAGGACACAGTTATGGACACACTGGTCAGGGAAGGAAAGTTGATGTTGTTCACCTGAACTCGGACCTTAACCCCAGGAATGAGGAAACTGAGAGGGATTCTGTATAAGCTGACGTGGACATTATAAGCATGATTAATTGATCAGAGGGGCGATGCGAGGCGAGATGTATGT
>JADBJO010014971.1:0-7500 GCA_016801955.1 Conus betulinus
TGTGGCTTTCCGGTGAGGGCAGGATGAAAAAAGCTGTAAAGCTTAATCTTTTAACCCGCAGTTAAGATCATTTTTGACTTGACTTGATTTGACCTTGACACACGCACACACACACGCACGCACGCACGCACGCACGCACGCCACGCACGCACGCCACGCACGCACCGCACACACACACACATACACACACGCACGCACGCACACAACACCACCACCACACACACACCACACACCCACACACCACACCAACACACACGCACACATATACACGCACGCGCGCGCGCGCGCTGCCACAAACACACACATTCTTCACTACCCATCATCATCATCATATCATCATTCATCATCATCATCATCATCTTCTTCTTCTTCTTCTTCAGCGTCTTCTTCTTCTTCTTCTTTTTCTCCTTCTCCTCTGCATCCCCTAAACCTCCTCTCTTCTTCTCTTCTTCTTCTTCTTCTTCTCCTACTCCTTCTCCTCTTCCCCTAACCCTACCTTCTCCTTCCTTCCTTTCCTATTACTATTACTACTACTACTACTACTACTACTACTACTACTACTACTAATATACTACTACTAATACTACTACTACTACTTTATCTCCCTTCTTCTTCTTCTCTTCTCTCTTCTCCTTCACTACGTCCTCCTCCTTATCTTCCACATTTCCTTCTCCTTTTTCTTTTTTCCTCCTACGTGCTTCCTTCTTATTGTACATTCGTTTCTTCCCTTGTTTGTGTAGGAAGACAGTACATGACAGTAGCATTATTTATTCCCAGCTAAATGAGTCAGAGACGGCACGGAAAACTGTATGAAGAGTGTAAAGCTTCTGAAGGTGAGTTCAATTCTTCCGTGATCGTTTGTACACAATACAATATTTTTAAATGGTGTTGTAGCAGCTTAATTTTTTAGTGAATAACAAATCAGGGAGTTGACTAATTAGGTGTGCGTACGCCTAAGCGCGCGGGCGTTTGGTGTGTGTGTGTGTGTGTGTGTGTGTGTGGTGTGTGTGTGGGGGTGTGTGTGTGTGTGTGTGTGTGCTCTGATAATGGCAGTTCTCTACACACAGAGACGAGAGAGAGAGAGAAAGAGAGAGAGAGAGAGAGGATGAGGAGAGAGAGACGAGTGAGAGAGAGAGAGAGACGAGAGAGGGAGAGAGAGAGAGAAGCAGAAGACAGAGAGACAACAGACACAGACAGAGGACAGACAGACAGACAGGACAAACAGGGACAGGGGGCGGGCAGTGAGACAGACAGGGAGGGAGAGTGATGGCATCGATCCACGTCTCGTCATGTTGTGAAGAATGTTTTCTCTGGCCTAATAATATAACACATTGTACGGGGTTGTGCTACTATATACTATATGAACACAAATTTTGAATATTGAAGTTTAGCGCCAACCTCTTACAAAAAAACAAACAAACAAAAAAAAAACAAACAAACAAACATGGACAATCCAATCACACGACAAAAAAAAAGGTCGCATTTTGCCACCTCTTATGTCTTCTTCAGGCAAAGAAAACAAATCAATCTGGACAACCGAAAATGACCACGAGCAATCGCATGTGTTCTCCTGTCCTATTGGTTAACAAAAAGACGTGTAGTAGCTGACATCAATTCCTTGAACACGTGAATTGTTTATGCTGCAAACTAAGTCTGACTTAATAAAACTTGAATATAAACCTGAGAAGGATTAATAAGTTGTTTAGAGATGTTTTAAAGCAAATGTGCCATGATGACGAGGTCAACCGCGGATAGAATTCAATAGCTTGTTCTAAAAGAATACTGATGACGAGGTCAGTTATATCAGTTACGAAAAGTTACTTAGAGGAAGGAAATCACAAGCTACAAAAGAAGGAAGAGTTGTCAACAGAAAAGAAAATCAAACAATGTGATGAAAACAGATTTTGTATTGGTGTTTGAAGAACTACATAAAACAAAATTAGCTTTGCAGCAAAGTATAAAATTATAGCGATGATTCAGTTATCCTCTATGTTGCCATTTGTTATTGTTTGGTCTTGTCATTTAAGAGTCTCCTCTCTCTCTATCTCTTCTCTCTCTCTCTCTCTCTCTCTCTCGCTCTATATATATATATATATATATATATATATATATCCTGTTTAGTAAATCACACTTTTATTATTATCATGGGGGATAGTTACCACTCCCGCGGTCACTGAGGAGAAACAAACGATCAGGTTTCGAAATACCGGTATCTGACCAGGAGTTATATGTTAGTGAGTTTTGCCCCCATTGGAGATTGTCTCCCACTTGGAGACTATAAACTTACCTGAAGGCTCATTTTTGAGAAGCAATTATTATCCCCATTCACCCACTCAAGCACATACTGTCAGTTAGACAGAATTATCTACCACTGCAGATATGAATGCTTATCTCCCCCTATTTCTTCAATCTAAAGACATAAGAGGAAGCTTTGTTTATAATTGAATATTTCTTGCAGTCCATTGCAACACCAAGCTGTTCTGTAAGTTGCGGAATTGTGCTCAGTACTTATCCTTGGAATTCATTAGTTAATTTTAATTCAGTCCTTGTGGATTCACTGCAAGAACTGGCCCTCAGCACTTGTGTCTTAAGAAGTTATATTTTTTTTATATGTTCTACTTTTCACAAGAAAATGTAGCTTGTTTTGCTCTTTCATGATTTTCATTTGCTTTTAAGATGGCACCTTTGGTTTTGGTTTGTTTTTTGAAAACTCAACAAACATATTATGGTACTGCACACCAGCCTTTTTCTGGGATAGCATTCTTCTTAAAACCAAAAAGGCACAAGAGTTAAATTACCACTTCTTGTGGTCACTGAGGAGAAGAACAATCAGGTTTCGAGATACTGGTATCTGACCAGGAGTTATATGTTAGTGAGTTTTCTGCCCATTGGAGATTGTCTACCCTCTTGGAGGAGTTATATGTTGTTATTCCCTATGTCACCCACTTCAAACAGATTATTCCCCAGTTAGGCAAAAGAATTGTCAGTTCTACAGACTCCAGATATGAATGTCTATCTCCCCCTATTTTTTCAATCTAAGACATAAGAGCAAGTTTTGTTTATAATTGAATTTTCTTGCAGTCATTGCCAAGATGCTCTGTAAGTTGCTTGAATGGTGCTCGGTATTATCCTTGGAATTTATTAGTTTATTGTAATTCAGTCCCTTGTGGATTCATTCCAAGAACTGGCCCTCGGCACTTCTGTGTCTTAAGAGGTTTTATATATATATATATATTTTTTGTATTTTCTACTTTTCACAAGAAAGTGTAGCTTGTTTTGCTCTTTCATGATTTTCTTTTGCTTCTTAGATGGCACCCTTTGGCTTGTTTTGTTTTTTTTTTTTTTTTTGAAAACTCAACATAATACTACGGTATTGCACACCAGCCTTTTTTCTGGGATAGCATTCTTTTAAAAACAAAAAGGCAGAGAGGAGTGACGTTACCACTTCCGCGGTCACTTAGGAGAAACAATCAGGTTTCGAAATACCGGTATCTGACCAGGAGTTATATGTTAGTGAGTTTTCACCCCCATTAGAGATTGTCTCCCCCTTGGATACTATAAAATTTGGTGAAGGCTCATTTTGAGAAGCAGTTATTATTCCCTATTCACGCACTCAAGCACAAACTGTCAGTTTGGCAGAATTATCTACCTCTGCAGATACGAATGCCTATCTCCCCTTATTTATTCACTCTCTCTGTCTCTCTCTCTCTCTCCTCTCTCTCTCTCCACACACACACACAACACACACACACACACATATCATATATATATATATATATATATATATATATATATATATATATATATATGCGAACGTGGTTATCATTGTGAGGTTGACGTCATTGTAGGGTTTATAGAAATACGTCATTATACTGATGACGAGTCTCTGCAATGCGTCACTGTCAATAAGCATCGATAAAGGCAATCGCCGAAATATTTGCAGTCCGGGAAAAGTGTTGTTGTTTTGTTTTTTGTGTAATATATATATATATATATATATTATAATATTATATAATATATATATATATTTACGTGTGTGTGTGTGTGGTTTTTTTTCCCTTACTCTACTGAATGGCACCACGCAGTGCCCCCTCTTGAAGATGTGGAAGATCTAGGCATAGAGTTGGACGTGAATTTGACCAAACTCCTGGAAGATTATTCGCTGAACGCCAAAGCGGACGATGAGAACATCACCATTCTGTGCTCCAGAGAGAAACATCAGCGAGTAGTGAGTGGCTTTTCGCTCGTCTTTTGTTTTTTTCTTTCTTTTTGTCTTCAACTTTTCCCATTGAGAACGAAGTTTATGTAATACAGGGGGAAAAAAAAGAAGAAAATCTTTTATGCCAGGTGAAAGGTTACCCCCTAAGACTACTGGTCACCTGCACTTGAGAATACACTCTTACTTACACACACACACACACACACACACACACACACACACACACACACACACACACACACAACACACATATATATATATATATATATATATATATATATATATATATATAAAGTTAGTACAAATAATGCTCTCTTGTTGTCCTGAGCTCCGCACCTTGTAGAATAAACTGAAATAAAAACCAGAGACGGTAGAATACATGAATAAAAAAAACAAGTCTTTTCATGTCTCAGACTTGTGTATTGTCATCAAATGTTCACTGTTAACAGCTTCATCAGGCCAAGGTACAATGGCACAAGCCTCACATTGAATAAAATGACATATCGTTGATGGCGAGTTCCTATTCAGGTAAAAGAAAACAGAATCAGAGGTCAATAACTGATGTATGCAAGGCAAAATACACGCCCATAGAACACACACACACACACACACACACACACACACACACACACACACACACCACACACACACACACACACACACACACACACACACACACACACACACACCACACCACACCACACACACACACACACACACACACACACACACACACACACACACACACACATCACAGACAGAGAGACGGGCGGGGGATGGGGGAGACAGAGAATAGATAGAAAGAGGGCGGGGATGGGGAGGGGGAGAGATGGAGGGGGGGGGGGGGGGGAGAGAAGGTGTCGAGGAGAAATGAAAGGAATTTGGGGGGGGGGGGGGGGGGGGAGGAGCAAGAGATGACGATAGTTGGGAATGAGGAAAATAAGACAAGGTGAGAGACCAAGAAGAAGAAACATTTAATATCTATGTATGTGATTACATAATCGCATCCAAGTAGTATGAGTAAAACATAGGTGTACACTTCCTTCAGTTTATACAGGCATGGTTATACAAAAAGAGATAAAAGAGGAAGTGTGGGGTGTGGGGGGGGGGGGGGGGGGGGGGGGGGGGGAGCAGGGGGCGGAGTAGAGAGAGGCGTGTGGAAGTGGCGATGGGGATGGGGAAGTGCAGGGGGGGGGGGGGGTGGGGGTGGGATGGGGGGGGGCAGGGCCTGGGGGGGGGGGGGGGGGGGTTCAAGCACGTTAATTGTCGACCAAAATTAACGACGTAGGGGGTAATGGGGGAGGGGTACGGACAGGTTAGGGATAGGGTGAGGCAGAAGGGGGGGGGGGGGGGGGGGGGGTGAACAAGGGAAGGGGAAAATGGGCAATATGTATAGTGTGTTCTCAGAGGGAGGAAATCATTTCATCCTAGGAATACATAAAAAAAAAAGATAAATAAGTAAATGATGGAGAGTTGGGGGGAGGGGGGGGAGGGGGAGGGGGGGGGGGGGGTAGTTAGCTGGAGTTATGGTGGTGATGGTGAGATCATGGCACACTGCAACAATCCCTCAATAACTGTCACATGTAACTCTGTGTAAGTGTGTGAAAACACACAAAAGGGAATGGCGAGATCATGGGCACACTGCAACAATCCCTCAATAATTGTCCCATAAGATAAGATATATTGCCTATAGCCCAGGCGACCGTAAAGGGCCACATCAGGGCTGTCGCCATGTTAAAATCAACCCACAAGTAATTCATTCACACAATTCTTTAAAATACATCGAAAAAACCCATCCGAAAGTTTGTTTAAAAATCTTCCACTGTAAAATCTCAGATCCGATGAAAGATGTTAATCTATTTCAAGAACTCAAAGATCGTGTCAGGCGGAACATCTCTTAACAAGGTTTTCATGGAATCTGCTGTAAAATGTTTGTGTCTCACATCGTGCAAGTCCCAACACTCTAAAAGAATATGTTTCACTGTGAGTGGCACATGACGTGGAATGCACCACGGAGCTTCTTCACTCTTTAAAAGGTAGGAATGGGTAAAATACGAATGGCCGGTGTGCAGCCGGCACAGAACTGTTTCTTCTTTACAACCACCAGACGTAGATGGGAGGAACTCCTGAAGGTTTGGACGGATCTGAAAGAGTTTGTTATCCGTCTGTGTATGTCAACCTGTGTAAGTGTGTAAAACACACAGAAGGGGATGGAGAGCGCAGGGTCTGTGGTAGAAGAGGGAGAAGATGGGGGGGGGGGGGGGGGGGGGGGGGGGGGTTTGTCAAATTGTGTGATTAATTAATTGAATGCATTATAATCATAGTTCATACATTAGGTTTTGCGAGCATAAAAAGTGGATATAGGAGGGGGAAAGGGTGGTGGCGGTGGTGGTGAACTAGATAGCGAGGGGGAAAGGAATGAAGGGGAGGGGGGGGGGAGAAGCTAAGAGGTCTGGGAGGGGGGTGGTGTGTGTGTGTGTGTGTGTGTGTGTGTGTGTGTGTGTGTGTGTTAATTAGGACATGACTGATCTCTGTCTACAGTCGGTTATCCGTCCTCATCACGTGTGTCGATACAAAAGTGACCGCTTCCTACCGTACAGACGTTTTGCAGAGGAGATTCTGTCTACGTCACCCTATGTATCGGTGTTCTATGACGTCATACACGAGTCAGAAATAGAAAAATTGAAAGACATTGCAGTGGACAAAGTAAGACTTCCGTTTTTTTTTTTTTTTTTTTTTTTTTTTTTTTTTTTTGTATGCCACGGAATAATCTTAGGTAAAGTAAACACCAATGAAGTGGACACACACACACACACACACGCACGCACGCACGCACGCACGCACACACACACACACACACACACACACACACACACACACACGCACACACACACACACCACACACACCACACACACACACACACACACACACACACACACACACACACACACACACACACACTAGTTGCTGTGCGAATGTGGAGCATACTATGTTCTTTATCTTTTCTATCAGTTCCATACTGTCATTGAGTGTGTTGTCTTGAAGAAAAGTTCATAAGGTTGCTTCATTTGTGTCAGTGATGCATAGAAGTAGAGGATCCTTTATCTTTAAACGCAACGGTTTCTTCTTGTGGCTTGTATGAAAGGTATAAGTAACATATGCTTGTGACTGTTCACGTCCTGTCCTGTATAACAAAGATATGTCACAAAATACGCATGCAGTTGGTCGCATGCCAATTCAACGTCCAATATTTACGAAGACAGACAAAGCGATTGTGTTT
>JADBJO010014971.1:12500-15000 GCA_016801955.1 Conus betulinus
TCTTCTTTATTGCATATGTGTGTGTGTGTGTGTGTGTGTGTGTGTGTGTGTGTGTGTGATTACTAATTATGTTTATGTGCACTCAGCTTTTAAGATGTCTGCTCTCTCTCTCTCTCTGCATGCAAACACACACACACACACATATATATATATATATATATAGAGAGAGAGAGAGAGAGAGAGAGAGAGAGAGAGTTAGATAAAGGGTGTTTTGACATTTGTAATATATTTTCGTAATTTTATGTTTCCCATTTTCTTCATCTTCAAACACCTCACCTCCACCCCCGTTTTAAATATGCCATGCCATGTGTTACTATAATGACGGGAGAATTGTTAGCCTGCACTTGTTTTGCACCACTATTTAATTGTTCAGCATAATATATATATTATATGTTATCCCAGAAAAAGGCTGGTGTGCAATACCGTGGTATGTTTGTTGCGTTTTTCAAAAAAACAACCAAAGGTGCCACCTAAGAAGCAAACGAAAATCTTGAAAGAGCAAAACAAGCTACATTTTCTTGTGAAAAAGTAGAAAAAAAAAAAAAAAAGATAACGTCTGAACACACAAGTGCTGAGGGTACATACTGTTAGTTAGGCAGAATTATCTACCACTGCAGATATGAATGCTTATCTCCCCATATTTCTTCAGTCTAAGACATAAGAGCAAGCTTTGTTTATAATTGAATATTTCTTGCAGTCATTGCAACACCAAGCTGCTCTGTAAGTTGCTGGAATGGTGCTCGGTTATTTATCCTTGGAATTCATTAGTTATATTTTATATATATATATATATATATATATATATATATATATATATATATATATATATATATATATATATATATATGTGTGTGTGTGTGTGTGTGTGTGTGTGTGTGTGTGTGTGTGTGTGTCTTCTGACAGGTCGTGAACTATGGACTGGGTGGTCACTACGGTGTTCATATGGATACTTTCCCGGTATGTAATACACGATAAAGGACTGTGTGTGCATATCAAACATGATATTTGAGATAATCGGCATTCTGTTAACCTACATATTCCACTTACAGTTTGGAGTCATGGTTAAAATGACTGCTGTCGATTTTTTTTTCTGTTTCGCATACATAACCAGTGATGATTCAAATCATCACTGCCAGTCGCCTATTTCACATAGAAGTGGCAGTCATGGTTATAGATGATCACAAAGTTGAAAACATGAAAAGACGGTTCAGAATACATGAAGGTCATTAAGATGTAGAGTTGTCGCCTAAGAGTTTCTCACGGAAACGTGTTACACGGGTAAAAACGGCCTGTACATGGTGTTCCACCATGATGGATTAGGTACCCGTGCAGCCGCCTGTAAAAAAAAAAGCATGGTTTTTCTGTTCATGTGTGTGTGTGTGTGTGTGTGTGTGTGTGTGTGTGTGTGTGTGTGTGTGTGAGAGAGAGAGAGAGAGAGAGAGAGAGAGAGAGAGAGAGAGAGAGAGAGAGAGAGAGAGAGAGAGAGAGAGCTTCCTATTGATTAAGTCAAAGGCCTTTTTCAAAGTCAATAAATGCAACATAAAATTTACGATTTAGTGAAAATTGTTTCTGAACAAACGCAAGAAGAGATAAAATATATGGTCGACAGTAGAGTAACCCTATTTGAACCCAGCCTGATGCTCTCCCGTGATATTATTACATTCAATCCATTCCTGTAATTTGTTGTTAATAACGGTACTACACACGCTACAGCTAACGTCAAGCAGAGAGAGACATCCCTGTAGTTATTAGGGTTTCTACATCGCCGTTGTTGAACAAGGGCGAAGTTACAGACTCTGTCCAGTCTTCTGGGAAGATACAATCATTAAAAATTAGATTAAAAAGAGCTAGTAAAAACAAATCAACAACTTGAGGTCCAGCATAATTCAACAATTCACCAGTTATAGAATCGGGTCCTGCCGATTTGTTAGTTTTAATTATCGGCATGGCAAACATAATTTCTTCTTAGAAATGGCGCCATTGAAATACTCGTCTTCTCCCTGATCGATAACATCAGAAGCTCTTCATCACTGAAAATATCTTTATCTAGCAAATGTTTAAAGTGCTCATACCATGTATTCAGGTAGATATTATTCTTAGTATATTTTCTTTTAAATGAAACTTTTTAATGTTGTCCAAAACTCCTGCTGTGAAAGAAAGAGATCTGATCATGTGATCTGACAAGTTTTTATTGGATATCTTCTTCTTCTGCTTTTGAAGATTTTGTATATTCTCTTCTTGCAATATGATACTCACTTCTGTCGCTATCATCCAAAGTATGAAACCATATTCTCTCAACAATTTTAGCGTTTTTTTTCTTTCTATTACCGAACGGTCGCTGCCAAACCAATCTTCCTCTTTAGCACATTTTCTTATTAGCACACCTTTGTGTCATTCTGCACACTGTCTTTGATACAATCGTTAAACAAATCTAAAGCTTTATTTACATCCACATTAATCAGTTCTACAGCCTCATTTAATTTTGAGCACATTTCTGCTT
>JADBJO010014971.1:22500-23568 GCA_016801955.1 Conus betulinus
AATGATGATGATGATGATGATGATGATTGTTGTTGATACTGCTGTTATTGTTAGAATTGATTTTTTTTTTCTGTCCCATCATCTGTGCCACACCTCAGCGGCATTGCCCCACCCCCCGCTCATTCCGACACCCCGTCCACAGCCACAGCCCGGTCAGTCCCACCACAGCCCCGACACCGGCAATCCACAGGTAGCAGCCAATGTCAAGTCGTCAAGAGGCAACCCACCTAAGGAGACACTGCACTGCTGATGAGTCGCTTCGGTGGTGTTCAGTGACGCCTGTTCTGATCTAACATACGCAGGACACCACCTACTAGGCCCCCTACTGACGACAATAAAAAAAATGCTTAGTCGCAAAGCCGGCAAGAGTGAGCTGTCCCTCCGGAGGGCGCCACCACGTCCGTCCAAAGACAGCCCCCATGGACTCGCCGATACAGGTGACCCCGACGGAACCAAACCAAGGCCACAGACGTGGAGAGGACATCGAAACTGAGGTCACCATGAGAGCAGGGCATGAAGGCCACATAATTTGAGACATTTTTTTTTAATGCTGATCGATGAGAATTAGGATGATTAAGATGATGCTACGGATTTCCGGTCTGAGACTACATGACAGGGCTGTACTCTACGTTTCCTTTTATAATATATCCCGGTATCAACCAGGCCTGAGAGATACAGTCACCTGCAGTGTTGGTCAGAAAATTTGAGCAGCACTCTCAGAGACGCATCCATTAAGTGGATGAAACTCAACTGTGTGGTCCCAGTCTTCCCAACTGAAACCGTAGCAAAATCAGCTCTGGGTAGAAGCCGGTCGAAGCAGAAAAATCCCACATGACTCATGGGAATCGAACCCACTACTTCCAAGACGGGAGTTCGCGATGCTAACCACTTCGCCACGGCGGCTGGTGTTAGAATTGATCTTATTTTTGTTGCAGTCGCCAACAAATGGATATGGACCTATGGCAACACCTTTCCGACGTCCCTGTGGTCCTTCTCCACAATCCAAACAACTGGAGGTGGAGAACATTGCCTCGTTTGGCGCCCTGAAAGAAGTCATAGAATGATCAA
>JADBJO010014971.1:24090-39090 GCA_016801955.1 Conus betulinus
CATCAAACTGACTGGTGATGTCAAACATTTCGTTGTAACTGGCCTTCACTTAAAACGCATGAAAATATTCTACTCTTATAAGATAACACGGATATTTTGAGATCGTACATGTTTTTAAATAAAGACCAAAAAAAAAAAATGGGTGTAGAACTGACATTATTCACATCACCTTCACCTGACCATCGCTTCTGCTATACTTCCTTTTTTTTCATTTACTTTCATTCCTCCTTTTAAGTCAGTCCAGTAGCAGTCTTCGCTGAAAATGGTTCCAATGTGTCACTTAAATCTTCAACTTAAAAAAAAATTCTTTTGTGAAAATCGTTACAGCTCGCTTCTGTTTCCCCTGAGAGCTAAGGAGACTGATTGCTGTTCACTCGGCGCATACTGAGCAACTTTTCCTGTTCAGTCGTGTCTTTGACAGTCCTTTCGATTTTCGTGATATCTTTGGAAATACCTGCAGTTCAAACAATTTTCTATTGAGACTTATACCAGTTTTCTTGGCACATGTATAACAGTACTCTGGTTTCTTTGAATCTGACAATTTGGTAAGGACCATGTTCTAGGCGCTTTGCAATCCACACTCTACTCTACACAATGGGTTGCCTACCTGGGTAGAGTCGACTGCAGAGCTGCTCACTTCTTTGGCGATCATTCTCATTCCCGCGAATCTTCGAAAATCCTTCTTCTTCTTCTTTCTTCTTCTTTCTTTCTTTCTTTCTTTCTTTCTTTCTTTCTTTCTTTCTTTCTTTCTTTCTTTCTTTCTTTTTTTTCTCTTTTTTTTCTTTTTTTCTTCTTTTTCTTCTTTCTTTCTTTTCTTTCTTTCTTTCTTCTTCTTCTTCTTTTCTTCTTCTTTTCTTTTTCTTTTCTTTTTTTTCTTTCTTTCTTTCTTCTTCTTTCAATCAATTCGTTTTCGCTCACTTCTTTTAGACAGCTTCTCCTGCACATTCACTCCTTCCAAGGCGATCATTCTTGATGACTCATTTTGATCCCTGTCTTAAAACAAAGTCCTCCCTCTTCCCTCCTTTTTTTTTTCTAGAAGTCATTCCTATTCTCTTCTCCCTTCTTTTTTTTTGCATATTTTCTGTTCCGCCCAGCCCAGTCTCTTCACCCCCTTCTTTGATCATTTATGTTACTTTCTGCCACAGATCTGTATTTCTGCCCCCCCCCCCCCCCCCCCCCCCCCCCCCCCCCCCCCCCCCCCCCCCCCCCCCCCCCGCCCCCCCTTTATTTACAACTGCCCCCCTTCTTCACTACCTGTCATTCCAGTGACCTGACTTCTTTGAATGACCTTTCTATGTGTTTTGACTTCTTTGACCATCACAGCTGTTCCATCACTTCGTTACTGACCATCGTTCCGTTTCCCCCCCGTCATTTTTTAACGTTATTTCAGTTCATCGTCTGCTTTGACCATTATTTCTGTTTCCTTTCTTCTTTGACCATCATTCATGCTTCATGTCTTCTTTGACTATCATTTCAGTTACTTGTCTTCTTCGACGATGATTCCTTTTTTTCCTCACTTGTCTGACCTTTATGCCTGTTTTCCTTGACTTCTGTTACCATCATTCCTGTTTCCTGTCTCTGTGATCGTCATTCCTTCCTGTTTCGTGTCTTCTTTGCCCATCTTTCCTGTTTCCCGTCTTCCTTGACCATCTTTCCTGTTTCCTGTCTTCTGTGACCATCTTTCCTGTTTCCCGTCTTCTTTGACCATCATTCCTGTTTCCTGTCTTCTTGGACCATCTTTCCTGTTTCCTGTCTTCTTTGACCATCATTACTGTCTTCTGTGACCATCATTCCTGTTTTCCTGTCTTCCTTGACCATCATTCCTGTTTCCTGTCTTCTTTGACCATCATTCCTGTTTCCTGTCTCCTTTGAAAAACCATCATTCCTGTTTCCTGTCTTCTTTGCCCATCTTTCCTGTTTCCTGTCTTCCTTGACCATCATTCCTGTTTCCTGTCTTCTTTGACCATCATTCCTGTTTCCCCATGTCTCCATTGACCATCATTCCTGTTTCCTGTCTCTCTTTGACCATCATTCCTGTTTCCTGTCTTCTGTGACCATCATTCCTGTTTCCTGTCTCTTCTTTGACAATCATTCCTCTTTGTTTCCTGTTTCCTGTCTTCTTGACCATCATTCCTGTTTCCTGTCTTCTTTGACCATCATTCCTGTTTCCTGTCTCCTTTGAAAAAACCATCATTCCTGTTTCCTGTCTTCCTTGACCATCATTCCTGTTTCCTGTCTTCTTTGACCATCATTCCTGTTTCCTGTCTTCTTTGACCATCATTCCTGTTTCCTGTCTCCTTTGAAAAACCATCATTCCTGTTTCCTGTCTCCTTTGAAAAACCATCATTCCTGTTTCTTGTCTTCCTTGACCATCATTCCTGTTTCTGTCTTTCTTTGATCATCATTCCTGCTTCCTGTCTTCCTTGACCATCATTCCTGTTTCCTGTCTTCTTTGACCATCATTCCTGTTTGCTGTCTTCCTTGACCATCATTCCTGTTTCCTGTCTTCCTTGAACATCATTCCTGTTTCCTGTCTTCTGTGACCATCATTCCTGTTTCCTGTCTTCTGTGACCATCATTCCTGTTTCCTGTCTCCTTTGAAAAACCATCATTCCTGTTTCCTGTCTTCCTTGACCATCATTCCTGTTTCCTGTCTTCTTTGACCATCATTCCTGTTTCCTGTCTCCTTTGAAAAACCATCATTCCTGTTTCTTGTCTTCCTTGACCATCATTCCTGTTTCCTGTCTTCTTTGACCATCATTCCTGTTTCCTGTCTTCCTTGACCATCATTCCTGTTTCCTGTCTTCCTTGACCATCATTCCTGTTTCCTGTCTTCTTTGACCATCATTCCTGTTTCCTGTCTTCTTTGACCATCATTCCTGTTTCCTGTCTTCCTTGACCATCATTCCTGTTTCCTGTCTTCTTTGACCATCATTCCTGTTTCCTGTCTCCTTTGAAAAACCATCATTCCTGTTTCCTGTCTTCATTGACCATCATTCCTGTTTCCTGTCTTCTTTGACCATCATTCCTGTTTCCTGTCTCCTTTGAAAAACCATCATTCCTGTTTCTTGTCTTCCTTGACCATCATTCCTGTTTCCTGTCTTCCTTGACCATCATTCCTGTTTCCTGTCTTCTGTGACCATCATTCCTGTTTCCTGTCTTCTGTGACCATCATTCCTGTTTCCTGTCTTCTTTGACCATCATTCCTGTTTCCTGTCTCCTTTGAAAAACCATCATTCCTGTTTCCTGTTTTCTTTGACCATCATTCCTGTTTCCTGTCTTCTTTGACCATCATTCCTGTTTCCTGTCTCCTTTGAAAAGCCATCATTCCTGTTTCTTGTCTTCCTTGACCATCATTCCTGTTTCCTGTCTTCTTTGACCATCATTCCTGTTTCCTGTCTTCCTTGACCATCATTCCTGTTCCCTGTCTTCTTTGACCATCATTCCTGTTTCCTGTCTTCTGTGACCATCATTCCTGTTTCCTGTCTTCCTTGGCCATCATTCCTGTTTCCTGTCTTCTTTCATTATCATTGCCTTTCCCCTCACTCCGCTCACTGCATATATATTCACGAACAGTCCCGGTCTTCTCTTGTTTTCATAAGAATTTGATTTCTCCAGTTTGTGTTGACCGTTGTCTTTTGATAAAGCGTCACTCCTTCACACTCACGCTAGCCTAAGTTCAACTGCGTTTGGTGCCTACTCGAGTCGTCCATTTCTTTCTTTTTTTTTTTTTTTTTTTTTGCAACGCTCTGTTTAAAGCAGTACAGACTACGACGACCTCTTATCCTCACATCACCCTCCTTTCTTCTGCTTAGTTTTCCTTTTCCTGGCATTTCTCTGCATGTTCAGATATAGCGCTACAACCATCTCGATAAATGATGGACTCGTTTGACATGGCTCGGGTCTGAATGTGCTTTCATAGTATCTCGTTTTTGTTGTTCTATTTCGCTCTGCTTTCGAGCACTTTTTTTTGTTGCTGTTTAATTAGAAAATTAAACTACACCTACGCTAGGAGGTTGCAGTTTAATTGAAATTATTACGAGCCTATTGTGGTGGAGGAAGGAGAATTTACGTTGAGTATTGGCATACACAGCGTTGCAGGCAAATTTCAAAGCTGTATGGCCACTAGACTGATGCCTTTAAGGAAGGACAGTGAAACTGATAATTACTACAGGCACTAATTGGGAGGGACGCAAGTTATCCTTCCACCACAATAGGCTCGTAATAATTTCAGTTAAACTGCAACCTCCTAGCGTAGGTCGAGTTTAATTTTCTAATCATCACTCCTCGCCTAAAAAGGGAAGCTAGTTGAGACTTTAAGAGAAAGTAAGAATAGTGGCCAACACACACAACATCATAGGCCAGACATGTAGTGCCAAACACATTCATTTACAATGATCTTTCATTTCGTTTACAGTTCACATAGCCATTAACCACTTTCTGGCTGAAACTGGTACTGTTTTGTCTCATAGTATTCAGAGAATGCCTTTTCATTTGTGTCCAGCCTGCTGCTTTCAACATAGCTTTCAATGAAACCCAGCTTGGGTAGCTGCACTGCAGCTTGCAGCCCTGGACGAGTGTGCTGAGTACTACTGGTTAGTGTCAATGCCTGAGCGCGCTAGCTTCTCTTTGACCCGTCGCAAGAATGTCTGCTAGCCCACAGGCACGTGACGTTTAGTGTGACTGATGAATAGGTGCGGTTGGTGACCGTCTCTGACAATGAATCGGAGTCCTCATTGTTTCACAGTTTTTTTTACTGGCAGTTTATCTTTCGTGCGCCTGTACTCGTTGCAGTCAGACCCTGATTCTCCCCCCTCCTCACCAGAGAGAGAATCCGGCCGTCTCTTAGTGCCACGCGGTGCTAAGGATATGGCCGGATCTTTGTCCGCGTTTTTGGCGGTCAACAGCTTATGAATAGCCTCTTCCAGTCTAGAAAATCTGTCATCAATTTGCCTGATGCGTGCATCAAGTTTCTCGACTTTATTCTCTTTATCAATAGTTGTGACCTCCTCTTCGTCCTGTGCCCCAGAATGACTGGCTATAGTTAGCAAGGGTTATACCTCATGTACCACACTCAGGCAGAATGGAACTGCCAAATCGCACACAGGCCAACAGGATAGTTGTGTATCGCACACAGGCGAACAGGATAGTTGTGTATCGCACACAGGCGAACAGGATAGTAGTGTATCACACACAGACGAATGGGATAGTTGTGTATCGCGCACAGGTGAACAGGATAGAAGGATAGTTGTGTATCGGACGCACGCGAACATGATAGTTGTGTATCGCACATGGGTGAACAGGATGGAAGGACAGTTGTGTATCACACACAGGCGAACAGGATAGCTGTGTATCGCACACAGGCGAACAGGATAGTTGTGTATCGCACACAGGCGAACAGGATAATTGTGTATCACACACAGGCGAACAGGATAATGTGTATCACACACAGGCGAACAGGATAGCTGTGTATCACACACAGGCGAACAGGATAGCTGTGTATCACACACAGGCGAACAGGATAGTTGTGTATCACACACAGGTGAACAGGATAGTTGTGTATCACACACAGGCGAACAGGATAGCTGTGTATTGCACACAGGCGAACAGGATAGTTGTGTATCGCACACAAATAAACAGGATAGAAGGATAGTTGTGTATTGCACACAGGTGAACAGGATAGTTGCATATCGCACACTGGCGAATTATAAGCACAGCCACACACAAGCGGAAATTGAAATTATGCGCTATGCGCCAAACTGTATTGTCCTATGATGCATGTAACACAGGCACTGAGCGAGCAGTTAAGGCTTCTTTCGGAGAAGCTATTAACCCAATTCATTCAATCCAATCATACAACCCATTTTTTACGCTGCAAAAATCTACCCGTAAATGAAAAAGGCTGCCACTCACCTGCAAAGTCTTGTGTACTTTCCACACTGGTCTCATTCACTAGTACTTACGTTATCAATCATTCGTGTACCTACTTATACTCGCACATCCGTTGCCTGCGAACGCCAGCGTCCAATCGCCTGCTACGCTGTGCGCGCCAATACTCAACATAGCTTCCCTTCCGGGAGCAACAGGCGAGTGATAATTACAGATTTGTTAGAGTTTACGTGCATTGCTATGTTTTTTGTCTTTCATAATCCAACTTGCTTTGAAATTGCTTTGTGGTTGCCGTGAATTGTTCTGGTTTATTTGGTTTTCATTTGGCTCATTGGCCCCCGGTTTCTGTGATATTTCTCTTTTTTACATTTCTTTTTATTCAAAAATGAAAATTCGCGTTTTTTGCGCCGTATATCCATGATTCTGTACTACATTCTCATCATTGTTTGTTTGGGGTTTCTTTTGCCTGTAAATTGCAGCATGGTGTGCCATTGCTTTGCTGAAAGCATTACCCTGACTTTGTTTTTTTTTTTTTTTTTCAATCCACACAATTTCTAGCTAATGTACCGATTGTTGACTTGTTGTGCGGTAATTTTGAATTTATCCCCTCATTTTGATTTTCTCGTGCTAGGCTTTCATTTTTTCTCTCACTGTGTCTTTGATGCCTGCTATTATGATATTCTACACTGTGCTTTGATTTCTTTAGCCAAGATTTGTTACAAACCTGATTCATATTCATGAATTTGTTTCACTCTGGTATGATTCTTCGCACTTCCTTTTTTTTTTTTTTCAATTGTGTCTCACAGTAGTTTCTTATATTGTCAGTTTTCCTTTGCTCTGTGTGAAAATACTCTACGGCTAGTCGTCTTCTAATAATTCCTTTGGGTTTTGGTAGTTTGAACGCATGTTTATATTCATATAAGTGCGCGCGAGCGCGCGCTTGTGTGTGTGTGTGTGTGTGTGTGTGTGTGTGTGTGTGTGTGTGTGTGTGTGTGTGTGTGTGAACTATGGAGTCCGTTGCGTGTTGCTATACATTTTTTTCGTTCTGTCATATTCTTTCCAAACATGTTCTGCTTGTAAATTTGCTAATTTTATTGTCGCTGCAGGGACCACATGGCGTTGAAGATTTCCGTTTATCACTTTTCTTTTTTAATGAAGCACATCTGACAGTTGCCCGTCATTCTTTTATTTTTCAAAAGGGAATGTACTCTGCTCTACCCTTTCTTCTTTGTGTCGGTGAATCAAATTCAGGAACGCGTTACCAGCTCCTTCTGTCATTTGAAAACTAATACCACATAAATTCTTTATACTTTTCATTTTCTCATTTTCGGTAATAATCGCGCATACTTTCCGTATTGCGCTTTCCGTCTCATTTTCAATTATAGTAGTTTCCCATATATTCTCCACACCTCTCCCCCCCTCTCATTTAGCATTCTATTTATTTTACATACGGATTTCTCACACGTTTCCTATACCTTTTGTTCTGTCATTTTAGCTTCAAACTCCTCATAATGTCCCCTTACCTTTTCTTTGATCGTTGTATCACATTCTGTCTCCATAACCACTTCTTCGTCTTCATCTTATACTTTTCTAATTCTTTAGTTCTCTTATTTTAAAGCCAGTGGCCAGTGCCTCTTCTTCGTCTCCGTTTTACACACCCTTTTTACATAAGCATTTCACATATTTCTGTTTATTTCTCCTCTCAGTTTCAATTGTAGTTGAACATATCTTCTTTTTCGTGCTTCCTTCCTTCAGCTTTAAAATGTAATCTACCCCTTCTCTCGGTTTTTGAAAAGTAATCTAGCATAGCTTTCTCCTCGCATTTTAGATACTAATCTATCTTAGCTTATTTATACCTGTTCTGTTATTTCAGAGTAACCCCCCCCCCCACCTCCCCCAACATTACACTATTGTTTCTGCAGTTTTAAATCATAATCCCACGAACTTCTCATTACCGTTTCCTCCCTCATTTCAAGAAATATCCCCACAAAACTTCCTCTTCTCCTGTATATCTATTTTTTGTCTTATGATAATCCAACAAGCGTTGTCCTAACCATTCTTAAATCCATTTAAATAGCGATCCCATAATTTGTTGTCATATCCTTTTCTTCTATCCCTTTTAGCAGAACTTCAACATAGTTTTATTCCAACCCGTCCTTCACACTCCTACGAAATTCCTTATTTGCCCAACTCTTACCTTTAACTTGCAATCCTATGTAGTTTCTCCTATCTCTTCGTATACGTACATGTGAACATTGTAGGAATGTCTTCT
Organism: Conus betulinus; assembly: GCA_016801955.1. NCBI lineage: Eukaryota > Metazoa > Mollusca > Gastropoda > Neogastropoda > Conidae > Conus > Conus betulinus. The sequence goes on from JADBJO010014971.1 coordinate 32,252, forward strand.
CCTAGGAAGATATAACATTCCATCAGAATTTTCTTTTTTGCCCCTAGTGTTTTTTTTTTTTTGTTTCAATGCTTACATCTCTTGTAAATGTTTCTCTCTCTCTCTCTCTCTCTCCTCTCCCTCTCTCTCTCTCTCTCTCTCTCTCTCTCTCTCTCTCTCGTCTCTCTCTCTCTCTCTCCCCACTCTCTCTCTCTCTCTCTCTCTCTCTCTCTCTCCTCTCTCTCTCTCTCCTCTCTCCTCTCTCCCTCTCTCTCTCTCTCTCTCTCTCTCTCTCTCTCTCTCTCTCTCTCTCTCTCTCTGCCCAGTGAGTAGCTATGTCCCCCCCTCGAATGAGGTGGAATTTATCATCAGCCATGAGTGAGCCGCCGAAGTCGAAGAGAACTATGTAACTCGATTGAAACTGGCATCGATCTGCAGTTTTTTGTATCATGAAATGTATCGATATTACTTTTTGTTTTATTTATGTACGTCTATAGCGCTACCCCTCACCCCCCCCCCCCCCATCCCCCGTCTTTTCTCATCACTCCAGAGAGTTTTTGTTTTTTTCGTATCCATAGCACATTTTGAGGGATATGTGCACGGGAGGAATATATTCATGATTTTGAACTAATATGTCTAGTAACTTTTTGTTTTATATTCCATTCTTATTTCAATTTCATTAACACTATTCCCATGCTTCGAAAATTCATGCTCTTCTTTGGCAGAAACTATGAATTAAAAGTATATTCAGCATGCTCATGTCCCGAGCGATAGAAAATCAGAACAAAAAGAATTCAATAAACCTTTGCACTGAATACTAATGTGGTTTGGGTTTTCATTTTGGTGCTTGACGACTGGATGATACGCGGCAATTAGTTTAGCCAACAACTATCAGCTAATAAAGGTTTGGATCCACCACCATGCAAACTGTACAGCGATGTGTGACAGTCAATGACAGTGACAGTTCGATGGGTCACACGTTCAGACAGCAGCAGCCAGAGCCTGAGCGAAATCAGAGCAAGGTGGCATAAAAAGCTGACTGCATAGCAGTGCTGATCCCTCGCAGACACGTGGTGCTGTGGATGTGTTTTCTGACGTTTGTTCTGGTCAAATGGCGTGTACATCATGTAGAATCCATTCGGAGTATGAAGCAGCAGTCTCCACATGTCCCTGAAGACAAGGCAAACAATCAAAGGGACCTGCCATTCTGTTCGGTTCCCCTCATGATCAATCCAAGCTCTTACTTCGCTGATTATCTAGATATTGTGTGGGGGTACGCGTGCTCTCTTCACGCGCACATATATATATATATATATATATATATATATATAGGGGGGGGGGGGGGGGGTGATAAGCCTTCGCATCTGCATTGGTAGATAATTCTGCCTGCCTGACTGATGTATGTGCTTGAGTGAGTGAATGGGGAATAATAAATGCTTCTCAAAATGAACCTTCAACAAGCTTATAATCTCCGAAGCGGAGACACTCACCAATGGGAAGGAAGCTCACTAACATATAACTTCTGGTTAGATACCGGCATTTGTTAGATACCGGCATTTCGAAACCTGATTGTTTCTCCTCATTGACCGCGGAAAGTGATAATTCGACTCCTCTGCCTTTTCGGTTTTAAAAGAATGCTATACCTGAAAAAGGCTGGTGTGCAATACCGTAATATGTTTGTTGAGTTTTCAAAAAAAACAACCAAAGGTACCACCTAAGAGGCAAAAGAAAATCATGAAAGAGCAAAACAAGCTACATTTTCTTGTGAAAAGTAGAAAAATATAAAAATATAACCTCTTAAGACACAAGTGCTGAGGGCCAGTTCTGGGAATGAATCCACAAGGGACTAAATTACAATAAACTAATAAATTCCAGAATAAGTACCGAGCACCATTCCAGTAACTAACAGAGCAGCTTGGCATTGCAATGACTGCAAGAAATATTGAATTATAAACAAAGCTTGCTCTTTATGTCTTAGATTGTAGAAATAGGGGGTGATAAGCCTTCATATCTGCAGTGGTAGATAATTCTGCCTAACTGACAGTATGTGCTTGAGTGAGTGAATGGGGAATTCACTCACTCAAGCACATACTGTCAGTTAGGCAGAATTATCTACCACTGCAGATATGAAGGCTTATCACCCCCCTATTTCTACAATCTAAGACATAAGAGCAAGCTTTGTTTATAATTCAATATTTCGTGCGTCTCTCTCTCTCTCTCTCTCTCTCTCTCTCTCTCTCTCTCTCTCTCTCTCTCTCTCTCTCTCGCTCGCTCTCTTCTCTCTCTCTCTCTTCTCTCTCTCTCTCTCTGTCTCTATCTCTCCCTCTCTCTCTATCTCTCCCTCTCTTACATATTGACACTAACACATACACACACATGCGCATGTACGCACGCACGCACGCGCGCGCGCGCGCGCACACACACACACACACACACACACACACACACACACACACACACACAACACACACACTAATGTGCTAGAGTGAGCATGGTCCTAGAGGTTAGTAGATAAAAAAAAAAAAAAGAAAACACTGAGATGTGTATAACAAATCTGGTAATCGCGTACACATTTTTCCGAAGATACACGAAAAGAATCGAACGACGACCTCCGTTTGATTGAGAGAAAGCTGTACGACTGAGGCCACAAAGCAGGGCACAGTGCAACACCTGTTTAATCTTGTGTACAAAACAAATATGTGTGGGACAAATGTGTCCTTCACATGCTACGAACAAGAAACATCGGAAACCCACGATGCAAATTCTCTTCATATTGCACACAGCAAGAAACTATCGGTGTATGACATACAACTGACAGAGAGAGAGAGAGAGAGAGAGAGAGAGAGAGAGAGAGAGAGAGAGAGAGAGAGAGAGAGAGAGAGATGAGAGAGAGAAGAGAGTGTCTGTGTATGTGTCCGCGCAAGTGCATTTATCTGTGTGTGTGTGTGGGCGGGGGCGGGGGGGGGTTAGCGTGTGCGCCAGCGCGCAGGTGTGTGTGTGTGTGTGTGTGTGTGTGTGTGTGTGTGTGTGTGTGTGTGTGTGTGTGTGTGTGTGTGTGTGTGTGTGTGTGTGTGTGTGTGTGTGTGTGTGTGTGCGCGTACGTGCGTATGTGAGTGTATGTGTGTATATTGTGTGCGCATGTGTTTTTGGGGAGTGTGTCTGTGTAAAGGGGAAGGAATGGAGGGGGAAGAGAGGGGGAGGTGGGAGAGGGTGAGCAGGTGGAAAAGGCGAGATACCTGAGCAGAGAACAATCTTTCAAAAGCTACATCCGAGCAAGCATATTTTGTGTGATTATTCATATATTTGCCTACGTCGACCTCGTTTATTTGATGGAGAAATCAGAAGAAACGGTTTACGTGAACCGGCTTAAATCAAACGAGACCTGCAAGAAAAAAGAAAGAAAAAGAAAGGAAGAAATGATAACAAAATAAGAAACCAATCAGTATTACATGAATGACAAGTACAATATACTGATGACAACAAGTAATGAAATAAACACAAAAAAGGAAAGCTGTCAGGCCTCTCCATGAGTGTAGTGTGTGCAGGAAAAACGAGCGACGTGGCGACAAGCACGCGCAGACCCGAAACAGGCAGCATACAGCAGTGCACTTGACGACCACCTGTGACAAAGCCTACGGTAAACCGTGGGCGCAGCGGATAATGCATCATGAATATTTCAACGCCCACCATTCGCTGAAGTGAATGAAGATAAGTGATTGCTCGTTCATTTTCGTTGTCCTGAGTGTCTTGTTTCTTGCCTGAAGAAGACCTAGGAGGTCGAAACGCGTCGTGTTTTGTCTTGTGATTTTATTTGTCTACAGATTTGCAATTTTATGTATAAAGTACAAGAAGCATTGGTTTCTAAACAGATATATGTGAACCTAAGTACATTTAATCCAAATATAAATTTTTGCGTTATTTTGAAAGGCCACAGTTCAGACTGATTTGAAATCCAACAAGGTTGTCGACGACATTTTGTTTGATTTGAAATCAAATAAGGTTGTCGACAAGGACATTTTGCTCGCACTTTGCATTCAAATATTAGCCATCATTGTGAGATGAAATATTCAGGGGATTAAAGTAAATATGAAATAGGGCAGGGAAAGTAAACAATAAACAATTAACAAGTAGGGTAACTCTTGCTCCCTCAAGAAAACAGAACTCCAAAGGAATGCTGCTTATGACACCAAATCGCCTAGCAGACATGACAGCACAGAGCACATACAAACATGGAAACGCCCCCAAGGAGGAATGCTCAAACTTGCCCATATACCCCATACTGAACACATCTACACAGCTACAAGAACATGTGTGCGTGCGTGCGTGCGTGTGTGTGCGCGTGCGTGTGTGTGTGTGCGTGCGTGTGCGTAGATGAAACGAAGTCCATTTACTTGAAAACAGTGATCTGCCATGCCTGACAGTTCCTAAAATTGCCAGTTCTGATGGATGATTTGGATGTGACGTTGCCATGAAAATCATCTTGGAGAGGGATCATCAAGCCAGACTGTGTTCTTGGCCTCCTTTTGTAATATATATATATCGTTGTCAACCAGACTGGAGGGATACAGATACCTGCAGTGTTGTTTAGGAATTGTAGGAGCATTTCCACAGACAGTCATTGGTTCTGGATCAAACTCCGCTGTGGTTCAACTGTCCTAATTGAGCCAAAATCACATTGAATTATGGTAAGTTCTGAATGGATGAGAGAGAGAGAGAGAGAGAGAGAGAGAGAGAGAGAGAGAGAGAGAGAGAGAGAAGCTGACGCTGTTAAGTTCTTTATCCTTTCTTGTCCCCGATGATGCACACACAGCCGTTGTCTGGTCCTAAGTCCAGAATGAGAAATGGGGAAGTTGTGCGTTGGGCTAGCAACCCCGCTAGGTAAAAAAAAACCCAAAAAACAAAAACAAAAAAAAAAAAAAAAACCACTTTGCTACAGACGTGCTCCGACAAGTGCTTAGCGAAACCCAAACAAGAGGTGAGAGTGGGAGCCTGGAACGTGTGAACGCTGTATGAAGCTGGAAAGACTGCTCATACTGTGAAAGAGATGAAAAAAAATATAGACTGAACATCCTAGGAATCAGTGAGATGAGGTGGGCGGGTTCAGGCATTATGACCCTTGGCTCAGGAGAGACAATATGTTACTCTGGTTGCACGGACGGGCGACATCAGGAAGGAGTGGGTATCGTCATGGATAAGGAGGCCAGGAAGAGCTTGATGGGATGGGAGCCAGTCAACTCAAAAATCATCACAGCCAGATTCTTCACCAAGTATACCAAGACTACCATCATACAGTGTTACGCACCGACAGAGCAAGCCACGGAGGAGGAGAAAGACCTGTTCTACAACATCCTACAGGAACAGGTAGACAAGATACCACAGCATGACATCCTACTTCATATGGGAGACTTCAATGCGAAAGTTGGAGTGGAGAACACTGGATACGAGACTTGCAAAGGGCAAGAGGGAGTGGGAGATAAAAATGACAATGGAGAGCGTTCCGCAGATGCGTGTCTTGAGAACGGTTTGATGATAGGTGGTACCATCTTCCAACACACAAAACCATCCACAAACTGACATGGGTATCACCAAACGGAAGAACCACCAACCAGAAAGACCACATTGCCATCAACCAGAAGTGGAGGAGCTCCATGAAGGACGTGAGAGCCATGCGAGGATCTGGCCCTAGCAGTGATCACCATCTTGTGCTATGCAGACTCCAGCTGAAGCTCAAGAGAACACACACAAAAAAGTGAACAACTCTTTGACTCAAGGAAACTGAATGGTGAAGCGGTGAAAAGTAAGTTTACCTTTGAACTTTCCAACAGATTCCAAGTCCCGGACAACACACCAGCAGACAACATCAGCGCCCTGTGCGACAATGTACAGAAAAGATTTCATAGACACCAGCGAGGCTGTGCTGGGCTACAGAAGAAGAGAGAGGAAGGAATGGATATCAGACGCCACATGGCAACTCATAGAGGAGAAAAAGATCGCAAAAACTCGGCATGCTCACTGGAACAGAAGATGAGAGACAAACATTCGCCAAAACGTACAAAGAGAAAAAAACAAAAAAAGTGAAGAAGAACACAAGGAGAGACAAGAGACAGTTTGCAGACAACTTGGCAGCAGAGGCCCAAGCTGCAGCAGAGAAAGGAGACTCCAGGACCATCTGTAAGATCACCAAGACCCTAACAGGCGGATTCACCAGCAAAACCACAGTAGTGAAGGACAAGACCGGGGAAGTTTTGATAAAAGACGAAGACCAGCTCAACAGATAGGCAGAACATTTTAGAGAAACATTAAATAGACCAGACCCAGATGAGGAAGCCACCATCGAAGACATGGGTTTCAATTTAGAGATGAGACGTGGGCGCATCACCCAGCAGGAAATTGTGGAGGCTATCAGCCAGACAAAGGGCAACAGGGCACCAGGTGAAGACAGAATCACGGCAGACATGCTGAAGGCAGACCCCAAAAAGAGCGCAAAGGCTTTAGTGAAACTATTCAACATGGTATGGGAAGAGAAGACAGTTCTGTACACATGGAAGAAAGGCATCATAGTAAAGCTCTCCAAGAAGAGGGACTTCTAAGAATGCAGCAACTGGCGGGGAATCAACTTGCTCTCCATCCCAGGGAAGATCTTCTGCCGTGTCCTTCTGCAGCGCATGAGGCAAGCCATTGAGAGAACCCTACGAGAAGAACAGGCAGGGTTCAGAAGCGGAAGAAGTTGCACAAACCAGATCTTTGTTTTACGAACAATTGTGGAACAGTCCATCGAATGGAATTCATCACTCTACATCAACTATATCGATTTGCAAAAGGCTTTCAATAGCATCCATCATCCTTCGCTGTGGAAGATC
>JADBJO010014972.1:5000-7500 GCA_016801955.1 Conus betulinus
CATCGATTAAAAAATCTTGAAGCTTTTTATATTAGACAAGCTTATGATTGCAATGCTTCTAAATTTTTAAGTTCTCTCAGATCATTTTTTGGAACTGAATTTAATCTTTCAGAAACAGAGAAATGAATTTCGGTATTTTACAGACTATGAAGCTTTTCAATTGCAGCTTTAAACAAATTAAGCATTCAGATGTAGAAAATAAAGAAAAAATATATAGTTGGCTTTTTTTTTTTACTTACTTTTTATTTTCATCATCAACAAAGTTTCCTAAAAGTATTGAAAAAATTAATTACCCCCCCCCCCCAAAGTAAATAAATAAACAGAAAAATAGGTAAATAGATAAATAACTATATATAAATAAATGAATAAGTAAATAAATAAATAAACAAAATCACGCACGATCACGGTAAAGAAGTTGGATTCTAATATCAACGAAAGATGGGGTTCGAATGTGAAACATCCACAGACTGACCATGCCCGTCATGTGGATCAGCGCCTCGCAGATAACGATGGACACTGTTTATTTCACTGTCGCACTACTGCATACGATGAATAGTGGGGCTTTTTTTTATTTATTCATTTTAAATTCAGTTGTAGTTCAAAGTTGACGCGCATTTCTTTTGTGCTATTGTCTGAGGATGGAATTAGGATTAAATCAGTAACCAGGTTCATTAAAGAAGCAAAAAAGATAAAAACATATCTGTCCGTGGGCAGGGGTGGTTGGGTTTGTGGGGTGTGTTCGACAGCTGGAGGGGTGGTGTGTTTTTCGCCGGTAGGCTCTGCAGTCATGAAATACGGGCTGGTACACACCCATGGGATGCTACTTTAAGGCTGTTATGAGTTGCATCCTGTAGTCCTGATTTACCTCTGTTCAGGAGCAGTTATGTCCCTTGATATCTTAATGGAGTGTCCTGCGCGTGCCTGTACCTATCGTCAACACAGCGCAGGCCTCCAAGGGTGGTACAGGACTGCTCTAAAGGCGGGTGAAGACAGTGCTTCTGTGGGTCCTCCCCAGCACTTTCGGGTGTTTCTTTTTCATAAGCAGTTTAAATCACAACTATGATGGTATAACATGCAAACAATTAGGAAAATATCAATCTTTGATTGCTGAGAAAATCAGTTAGTAACACCTTTGTGTTGTTGTTTGTTTGTTGTTGTTGTTTTTCTTCTTCTTCTTGTTGTTGTTCTTCTTCTTCTTCTTCTTCTTCTTCGTTTTTTTTTTTTGTAGTCTGTATTCAAGCCAGTAAGGTTTATTACTTCTGGTGGATTATTTCACGTTTCTTTCAGATAAATCTTAAGTTCAGGGCGCTTTAATTTATCATGTATTATCCAGTCTGCTGTTTTTCTCATGATGCCAAACCAACCAAACAACTAGGCCTATCTGACTGTAATTAGTTTCTGCCCCTACATATCCACCCCATCGCCCTGCGGGGGATATCAGTATCAGTGTTATATCACACAAAACACAGCTGGCTTTGCTTTAGGGGAAGTTGCTATTCGCAAGACGTGTTGATGTACTTATTGCTTTCTTTGCGTAAAAGCGGATTTCGACGAATTACTGAATTACGACTTCTCTTTTTGACCAACCGCAAGATATTTCATCCCCCTTCAATCTTCTTTCTAGTTTCCACTGTGTCTTCTATTTAGATTTTCGCTCTTTTGGTACCTTCTTTTTAAAATTATTTGACAATTTTATTTCGATTGCCATGTAAACATTTTCAAACAAGGCTCTTTAACTTTCTCTGTTTGTTTGTGTGTTGTGTATTTGTTTCTGACAAAGCTAGGCAAACACAGCATGTACTTGGATTCAATGCTACGTTCATACTGTACATGTGAAACCGATTTTGACGATTTGACAGACGTCACATTTCACCCACCTCCCCCCCCCCCCCCTGTCTTTCCCCGTCCATCTCACCCCCCCCCCCCCCCCCCCCCCCACACAACCCTCCCCTACCCAATCCCTCCCACCCACGCACCCAGATGGGCTGGGCCGTAACCAACATGAACTGATGTGAAGTGAACTTTCAAGTTAATAATAATATTCTGATGATTTAGAGACCAAGCTCGAAGCGCTTTACTACGTTTAACTTTCAAGTTATGTTTTCCAGCGCCTTTCGTCCGTTTTCCAGGCCTTTCACCGTTTAGTGCAATTTACCTCTTCCTTCGGATTCTGTATCGTATAACAGCCCTGTCAGCATACTTTGGGCACTGGTTAGTTTAGTGCGCATAGCGTCGGTCTCATGTGTAATAGTATCGACGATGGATCGAATGGCCGAAGATGACAAGGGTATATTGCATTAATGTGATCGATAGTGTTATGTATGTATGGGCCGGAGTGCGGTCCATTGGTCAGCAGCCTGTATGGTGGACCGTCGGTGTTTGTTTTTGCCATCCATTTTAGCATCAAGAGAATCCTTTGTTCCTTCATGCTAACCATTGCTAGAATCAGTAAGCACGAGACAAATGAGTTAGACCATTGTTGTTGGTAGTAACCAGTTAT
>JADBJO010014972.1:15000-25000 GCA_016801955.1 Conus betulinus
ACAAAACTTCATACTCTAATGACTCTTTTGGGTGGAGCAGCGGACACAATTTCATTTGGAGAACTATCGTTACTCACCACTCTTGAACAGCGGACAAATTCCATGCTCAAAATTACCGAGACTCTTTTTCACCGCAGAAGCGGACTATATTTCATTTTGAAAATAACTGTATCTCTTTTTCTCCCTCAAACAACGGACAGATTTTCTTTCTGAAAATCATCGCTACTCTTTTCCTTGGAATAGCTTACGGGCATTTATATACAGACCTACCGAGGTGGCTCTTTCCTGGAGTAGAGGGCAGAATTTCATACAACAACAACAACAACAATGAATACTTATATAGCGCCTATTCTCGGCTAGAGACCCAGCTCTAAGCGCTTTACAATCAACGCTCGTTTACACAACGGGCTGCCTACCTGGGTAGTGCCGACTGAAGAGCTACCAGCTGGCGCTTCATTCAGTCGCTTCCCGTGTCATCCAGTCACTATCGTTCAATATGGTTCACTCAATTTCCTTACTTGCTTCATTCTTTCCATTTCTCACGCAGGGTGCATGCTGTGTGTAACGTGTCATCCATACCAACAGCCAAACTGGCCTATTCTTTCGAAAGTTGGTGATAGGATTTTACGTGTGTGCAAGATACAGAGAATTATAGTGGTAATTTTCACTGAAACATCAGAAAGAATTACATGCAGAGAATTACAGTGGCAATTTTCACTGAATCATCGGAAAGAATTTCATGTAGAGAATAACAGTGGCAATTTTCACTGAAACCTCAGAAAGAATTAAATGCAGAGAGTTACAGTGGCAAATTTTCACTGAAACCTCAGAAAGAATTACACGCAGAGAACATCACGACACTTTTCCATGGGTGCCGTTACCTGAGAGGCAACAATGAGGAAACTGGCCGGAAAATCTGCCCCGAATAAGCCCCTTAACATCCACAGCTAACCCCAGCCCCTATCCTCCACCCATTGAGCTGAGGAGCAGCCCTATCAGGCAGTTCCAGTCTTCATGACAGCCGTTTCCAAAAGGTGGACACTGTTATGATACCATGGGCTTTTACGAGTACTCACTTCTATGGTAATCATCTCTGTCTTCCATGTAATCTTTAATGGGTGTGGGAACATTGGACCTGAATATCGCTGATGATTTACAGTCCTTCTGCCCTGTTGCGTATGACTGAGAGCAGAAGGCTGTGTGGATCCCTGCAACCTCAGTTTCTGTCAACACACGTCTGAGGTCTACTGTCACAAAGCAAGAATTCATTAATAGTCTGTCGAGAAGCACGTGCGTATGGTGTCGCTACGGGGGGTTCACCGTCTCTGATCGACGTAAACGTTTACTTGTTCAAACATGGCGTCAGTGTGATAAAGAATTGATTCAAAACTGATTAGCACGTCTTCTTCCGTTTAAAAGGACTGGTATGAATTCGAGATATTAGAACGAAATTACCAGAAATCTATAAATTAAAAAGAAATGATGACGATGATGATTATGATGATGGTGATGATAATGATAAAATCATCGTCATCATCATCATCCTAGTAATAAATAATAATAATGATAAATTCACCAAGACCTCATTATTTCTGTATGTGTATTTCGATTTACTATCTGTTTCCGAAGAAACATGGTCCTACAGCACCGCACAAGTTTACACATGTCTACAGAGAGACAATGTTAATGAACAAGTGGACAAGATCCCTCAGGATTTGTGGTTAGAGGAATCTAGACAACAGGAGATGATCGTGTGTAATGGAACGACGTTCGTTATCTTGGTAGGCGTACGCTGTGACAACTGTCACGTCTCTCTCTCTCTCTCTCTCTCTCTCTCTCTCTCCTCTCTCTCTCTCTCTCTCTCTCTCTCTCTCTCTCTCTCTCACGTAATGTGTACTGTTCTACACACAGACAACAAGTGTAAACGTATGAACGTGCGCACGCGCACACAACACACACACACACACACACACACACACACACACACACACACACACACACACGCACGCACGCAATCGCGCGCGCGCGCGCGCGCGCACACACACACACACACACACACACACACACACACACACACGCACCACACACACACATATACATACACACACGCGCGCGCGCGCGGGCGCGCGCACCACGCACGCACGCACGCAGCACACACACACACACACACACACACACACACACACACACACACACACACACACACACACAAGCCCATACGAAACAAATGATGAACAAATTACATAGGCCTGCACCAAAATAGACAGACACGTACACCAACACCAGATTTACAAATTAGTTAGCGAGCATGTAGACGAGTACAAACAACCAATCAAACACAAATGCTTATCTCAAACAACACACACACACGCGCGCACCACACACACACACACACACACACACACACACACACACACACACACACACACACACACTTGTAATTAGGTACCAAACGAAACGCAAGGACACCGACGCACAGACTGATTATTGAGAGAGTCCATAATCATTTCAACCCATGTTACAGAGAGACATCATAACTGAACGGCTGTGTCTGATTGTGAACATCTCACACGGCGAGGATAAGGCCTACATCTGAGAACACTTGTAAATGCTACAAAGCTATAATAAGAGTTTATTCAAAAATATAAACGTCAACCAGCGGTAATAAGAGTTGTTTCTATAACAGTAAGCATGAACGTTGCAGGCGGTAGCAGGCATTATCTCTCATACTGGAAATATTTTGTTACATAGCAGAAATGAGTTCGACTCTCCCCGTGTTATACATGGTTATATGAGTTGAATCTGTTGATTCAAATGTCACAGAGCGGCAATGAGAATGGGGTCTGATGGTTGCAAGGTTTATATATTAGTAATAACAGTTGAATTTGAAGACACAACTGCTACACAACGGTAACAAAAGTGACATATGGTGAAACAATAATTAGACGGGGGTAATGAAAGTTTCATCTGGTTATATAAATGGTATAGATGGTAGAACAGAATTACAGCTGATACTACAAATGTTACACAAGGGTCATACAAATTGTATCTGTCGATGCAAACGCTACGCAAGGGAAAGAAGAGTTGTACTTGATAATGTTAATGTTACACAATGTTAATGCGAGTTACATCCGGTGATACAAGTGTTTTTACACCCATAATACAAAATGTGTCTAATAAACAAATGTTATATACCGATAACAGAGTTGTATTTTTCACGATAAAAATATTATCCAACATTGAACAGAGTTTCCTCTCGAACAATACAAATGTTCCACTACACTAAGAAGCACAAATGCTATCCAGCTGTATCTGTTGATATGAATGTCATAGGAGATATCTGACTACGCAATTGTTGCTCAGTTGTGATAAGACTTGTATCGAATAACACACAGCAGTATGTAGCAACACAACAACTACACTACGATAATACAAGTTACATCTGGTGAGACAGCTATTACACAGCGGTCTTAAGAGTAGCAGCTGGTGATACAAACATTACACAGGAGTAATAAGATTTACCTTCTGTCATGCCACTGTTTAACAGAGTAATGAACTAGTGATGAGATTCTCATATAGCGGTAATTAGAAATGTACCTAGTGTTACGAATGTTTGTATAGCTGTAATAGGTTCTGCATTGCATTTTGCTGCATCTTTAGCGTGTGGTTTGGTTGTACCTGCATATCTAATCACTTGTTTTGTCCATGGAAGTGTTTGTTACATTCTAGTTTGTCATGTGTTACTTTTGTTTGTACTTTCGATTAACCTCCCCCCCACTCCCCTCACCCTTCTCTACCCGTCCATACCCCATACCCCTACCTCAAGTTTGAATAATGATCGTATGAAACTGTGAGCAGCACAAAGGAAATAGCACTCATCGGGCAATACAAATGTACATTGAGGTAATTGTGTCATTGGCATTACAATGGCCACACACAATCGTAATAAGCGCTAATTCGGCTGTAAAAGTGGAGTAACGAGACAACAATGTTGCGGAAGACTAAAACAGCCGTCACAGCGAAGTGGTCAGCGTCGCGAACTCCCGGCTGGATTCCCATCAGGGCTATTTCTTTGTGGGATGTTTCTGCCCCGACCGGCTCCTATCCAGAGTTGAGTGTGCTATGGCTCTGTTGGGAAGACCGTGACCATACAGTCGAGTTTCGCCTTCCTAATGGATGCGTCTTTGAGAGTGTGGTTCAAATGTCCTGACCAACCCAGGTGTCTGTATCCCTCGGGCCTGACTGACGCTGCGATGTACCATGAAAGTAAGCGTTGAGTACATCCCTGTCATGCAATCTCAAATCAGAATGGAAGTCCGTGGCAAAATGTTCATTATTCTCATCGTCATGGAACAGCGTTTAAAAACGTCTCAAATTCTGTGTTCCATTATGCCCTGCAGCCGTAGGGACTTCAGTTTCGATTGCTCTCCACGTCTATAGCCTTCGTGAGGTTCTGTCGGGGTCACCGGAATCCGGAATCGGCTAATTCATGGTAGGGGAAGGAGAGGGGGGGGTGGGGTGGGGGGTCGGAAGGGGGGAGGGGGAAGAGGGAGGGGGGGGCGCTAGCTGGACGTGGTGGCTCTTTTCGGAGGAAGGGCTCACTCATGCCGGCTCCGCAACTAAGCAATAATTGTTGTCAGTAAGGGGCTCAGTAGGTGGTGCCCTGCGTGTGTTGGATCAGAACAGGCGCCCACTGAACACCCGCGCAGTGACTTGGCACAGTGCAGCGTCTCCTCCGGTGAGTTGCCCATGATGACTCGGCATTGACCGCTCCTTGTGGATTGCCGGTGCCGGGACTGTGGCGGGCCGGGCCAGGGTGCAGCTGTGGACGAGGGGAGGGAATAAGCGGCATGTGCGTGATGCCATTGAGGTGGCACAGAAATGGGACAGAAAAAAAGCAGACCGGAAAGTAAACACAAACATCAAAAACAAAGGTAAATATTGAACACGCGCTATGACCTTTAGTCCTAGACCTGAATCTGACGTTACTACCGTCTCGGCTGCCTGGTACTGCTATGTCTGCCAAAGATACAGAATGGTTTCATCAGTTATCATGCTAATACTGCTGCTTTATAAATTTGAATTTCATCCCTGTCTGAGCCCAAATTACGGAGTTAATTCTTCATTTATCATGCTAATGCTGTTGCTCATAAATTTGTATTTTACTTCTGTCTAAGCCTTCGTCACTTAGTGGATTCTTCATTTACCATGCTAATGCATCTACTCATAAACTTGCATTTAATTTATATCAGAGTCCAAGTTTGTGATGGATTCATTCAGGCTTACTATGCTGATGTTCCTGCTCATAAATTTGTGTTTCACCTCTGTCAGAACCAAAGTCACTGAACTGGTTCATCAGTTACTATGCTAATGCTCCCGCTCATAGATGTGTATCTCCTCTCAACCACAAAAAGACACTGTCCACAACAGATAGTATTAACTTCGCGATCTCTCAAACTATCCCACAACAAAGAGCTGTGGGAATCTTAAAACAATCTGAAGGCAGCCCAAAAAAAAAGAAAAAAAAAAGAAAAAGAAAAAAAAAAAAAAAAGAAATGGGGGTAAGAGTGTCATTACTATTCGTCCAGAAGCCAGGTCAAAGTTGCCCAAACATAGCTACCTACCTCTGTCAGCTTGGGAGAAGTTGAAGATTTTCTTTCCTCGCATTCCAAAGCTTCGCTCACCGCATAACCACACTTGTTGAATGTGTCCACAAGCGTAACCGAACTGCCGAGTCTTCAGACATTGAACATGCAGATAGCTGCTGACCTCTTAGCTTCTCCGACACTCACTCCGTAACAGGCACATGCTGTTTGTTCAAACCAGCTCGGCACTCCTCCTGTATACACACAGCAGTAGACTACTTCCAACCTGTGTTTCGGCTGAACTTTTCCAGCGTCGAAAGCCCCCGGGGGGGGGGGGGGGGGGGGGGGGGGGGGGGGGGGGGGGGGGGGGGGGGGGGGGAATGCCTACGGTGTGACAGAGAGTGTGTAGTTGTCTATCTTCTCTGGCCCTAGTGGTTTATCCTCCCTGGCCTCAGCTAAAGTTTGGTCTCTGCCAAGGCAGAATCGAGTTTCGATCTGTTCTGCTCTGCTCTTTCTACGGACACAATAACACATCTACACACGCTCTCTGTATACACACACACACATTCACACACATACCCACCCTGCGCCTGGGGGCCAGGCATATACACAGAGAGGTAGACTGACTGGCAAGGTGGCTTGGAGGCGTGTCGGTAGGTCGATAGATCGATCTACCGAGGGGCTTTGGCTTGGCCCTGGAAGGAAGAAGTTGGGAGAGTGGTTGGTAGTGGTGGTGGTGGTGGCGGCTGTGGTGGGGTGTGTGTGGTGGTGGTAGTGGCTTATTAGCTCATCTCTCTCTCTCTCCCCCCCCCTCTCTCTCTCTCTCTCTCTCGTTACACACACACAACACACACACCAACACACACCACACACACACACACACACACACCCACACACACATCTCTCTCTCTCTCTCTCATCTTTTGTGCCTGTTTTTTGTATCTTGTATCAACCCCCCCCCCTCCTCTCTCTCTATCTCTCTACCCTTGCATCACCTTTGCCTATCCGCCCTCTTCCCCTCCATCTCCCTCCGCGTCCCACTCCCTCTCTATTTTCTAGGTATTTTCTTTCTGATGCTCGCTCTCTCTTCTCTCTACTCTTCCTCTCTCTCTCTCCTCCTCTCTCTCTCCTCTCTCTCTCTTTCTCTAATAAATCACTGATAATTCGACTCGCTATCTATCTTGAAAAAAAAACTTTCAAAACTGCGCGGTAGTTCCTTTCGAATACCCGGGTAATGAAGTGGCAATGTGCATAGCACAGGTGGTGTTTGTATGCATTATTACAGAAAAGGCAGAATGCAGAAATTGTGTTGGTTTTTTCTTATTCTTTCTGCACGATACAACTTTGATTCTGTTCGTAACCCACTCTGCCAATGACATGGGTCGTGGCCTATTAAGTTCAGATTCTCTCTCTCTCCTCTCCTCTCTCTCTCTCTCTCTCTCTCTCTCTCTCTCTCTCTCTCTCTCCCTCTCCTGTCGCTCACTCTCTCTCTCTCCTATCGCGCTCACCTCTCTCTCTGTCGCTCGCTCTCCCCCCTCCCTCCCTCCCTCCCCCCTCTCTTCTCTCTCTCTCTCTCTCTCTAATAAATCACTGATAATTCGACTCGCGATCTATCTTGAAAAAAGCTTTCAAACTGCGCGGTAGTTCATTCGAATACGTAATGAAGTGGAAATGTGCATAGCACAGGTGTGTTTGTATGCATTATTACAGAATGCAGAAATTGTGTTCTGCACGATACAACTTGATTCTGTTCGTAACCACTGCCAATGACATGGGTCGTGGTCCTATTAGAGTTCAGATCTCTCTCTCTCTCTCTCTCTCTCTCTCTCTCTCTCTCTCTCTCTCTCCTGTCGCTCACTCTCTCTCCTATCGCTCGAACCCTCTCTTGTCGCTCACTCCCTCCCTCCCTCTCTCTCTCTCACTCTCTCTCTCTCTCTCTCTCTCCTGTCGCTCACTCTCTCTCCTATTCGCTCACTGTCTCTCTTGTCGCTCACTCCCTCCTCTCCTCCCTCCCTCCCCTCTCTCTCTCTCTCTCTCTCTCTCTCTCTCTCTTTTCACACAGCAGAGGAACTAAAACTTATCAAAGGAGCAGCTTGGTGTCTTGAAGACGCCAACCAATGGCGGACTTCTGGGGCTGGACTTAACACCCTGTGGCATTTTTTTTTTTTAATTGGTCATTTGACCACTCCACTTGGCTGCGCGTCAGTTGTGTGTGTGTGTGTGTGTGTGTGTGTTGTGTGTGTGTGCGCTTCGTGTGTATGTGTGTGTACGCCACGTGTGTGATGTGTGTGTGTGGTGTGTGTGTGTGTGTGTGTGTGTGTGCGCGCGCGCGCGCGCGCGCATGTGTGTGTGTATGCGTGTGTCTATCTGTCTGTGTCTGTCTGTGTAGGTGTGAGAGAGAGGGTGGGAGAGAGAGAGAGTGATGGGGTAGGAGGGAGACCATTCACTGGGTCAACTTCACTGAGTTATATGTATATGTGGGCTGTGCGTGTAAAGAGAGAGAGAGAGACAGACAGACAGAGAGAGGAGAGACAGAGACAGACAAAGACAGAGACAAATAGACAGACAGAGAAAAACTAGTTCACTGTGAGCAGCTTCATTGAGCGTGTATGTGTGTGGAGGCACATGCGGCATGCACTTTCTGTGTTGGTTTATGTGTGTATGTATGTGTGTATGTATTATGTGTGTATGTGCGTGTGTTTGTGTGTGCGTGTTCTGTGTGTGTGTGTGTGTGTGTGGTGTGTGTGTGTGTGTGTGTGTGGGAGAGAGAGAGAGAGAGAGAGAGCGCTCGCGCGCGCGCTCGAGTGCGTGTGATAGACCTACGCTAACAGCAGAGACTTATCCGCACAGAAGTCCCAAATAGAGCACTTTACGCTTATTTTCGGCACTTTTTGTCAAATTAATCACAAACATGCGTATTGTGATTAATGCATTGAGTACAAAATCCACCTCAAAGAATACTTAGAAAGTAAAAATTTTGTAATTTAAACACAGCAAACGCAAACTGCCTTTACCAGCGACGAATGAATCCATAAACAGTATCGTCTGCTTGTCGTGCGTTTAGTGAGAACAGAGAGCGGCGCCTCAGCTTTGCTGAAAGCAAGCACTATCTGGAACTGGCCCGGTGATGAACCAGCACGTGACATGCGCGGGGCGGTGGGAGCGGAGAAGAAGGCTACAACTGCCTTTGAGCATGCACTACTGTAAGCTTCAGCTCAGTTGTGAGCGTTAGGCCCCATACACATGCTTGTGTGCGCGCATGCGCGCGCGTGTGTATATATATATATATATATAAATAGATAGTAGATAGATAGATATCAGCGTATAGATATGCCATATCATTAGATGGGGGGGGGGGGGGGGTGCATGTTTGTGTGTGCGTGTGTGGGACTGTACACGCGCGCGTGCGGTGTGTGTGTATGATATGTGTGCGTGCGCACGCGCGTGTTTTTGTGTACGTGTACCTGTATGTGTGTGTGTGTATTTTGTGTGGTGTGTGGTGTGTGTTCTGGGCAAGACGACTCAGAATAATGAGTAGACAAAAGCTTGTGACGATCTACACTAAAAGAAAGGAAAGCGGTGGGAAGGAGAGATAAGGGTGGAGGAGGGGAAAAGGGAGGGGGCTGGGTGGGCTATCAGCAGCAGAAACGGTATTCTCGTTTGCCGACTATCGGACACACCATCAAAAGGCTGAGTGGGAGAGAGAGGATAGAGAAGGGGGAGGAGAGGTGAAGGGGAGAGGGAGGGATGCAAAGTGCAAATCTGAAGATGACCTATGACCTTTGCTGTTTAACGCGTTATTCAATACGTTTAGCTTTCTTTATAGAGTAATAGTTTGGTCGGCCCACTGACGGCTAATGACAAAACTATTGATTTCTGATGTCGTTCTTTGTTTTTCTGTTGGTGTTTGTGCAAAGCGTGGATATAAGTTACTCAACCAGTTGGACAAATGATTATCTTTGGATCAGAACCCCAACATACCCAGTCAAGCATCTATATGTATAAAGACGGCGCATGCCCGCAAATAGTGTGTGTGGGGGTGGGGGGGGTGGGAGGGGGGCGGGGAGGGGGGTCGGCGTGACTGAAAACGCGCGCGCGAGCATGCGCCTGTGTGTGTGCATGCGTGCGTGCGTGCGTGCGTGCGTGGGTGGTGCGTGCGTGCGTGCCGTGGGTGCGTACTTGTGTGCGTGCGCGCGCGCGCGCGCGCGCGCGCGCGCGCGCGCGCGTGTGTGTGTGTGTGTGTGAGTGTGTGTGTGTGTGTGTGTGAGTGTGTGTGTGTGTGTGTGTGTGTGTGTGTGTGTGTGTGTGGTGTGGTGTGTGTGTGTGCGGGCGCGCGTTGCATGTGTGTGTGTGTGTGTGTGTGTGTGTTGGGCAAGACGACTCTGAGAAAGATGGGCAGACAGATGCTTTTTAAC
>JADBJO010014972.1:30000-45530 GCA_016801955.1 Conus betulinus
GTGTGTGCGTGCATGTAGTGTGTGTGTGTGTGTGTTTGTGTGTATGTGTGTGTTGTCAGTACAACACTATGTTAATCTCACAGTAAATGGTTTCAGTCAGTCAGTGTGTATGTGTGTGTGAGTGCGCCGGCGCGCGTGTGTGTGTGTGTGTGTGTGTGTGTGTGTATGTGAATGTTGACGTGTGAATGTTGACATGAATTTATCAGGAGCGAGGGATTGGGAACTAGTACCTCAGGTTTCCAACAGGCAACTGTCACACGTCTTCTTCCACAGATCTCTGTTCCACAAACTACAGACCTGAAACGTTCTATGTGCCTTTCTTTATGCTGCCCAGATGTTGAATTAAAAGATACCTCACAAAACCACAACAATCTCTCTTTTGCACTGTCAGCTTCTACTGCAGGGCTGATGACAAGTGAAAGAGGAGAGTATCCATCTTCCCGTGCGTTCTCAAAACTATGCAGAGACAGGGCTGCACGCTCTTCCCAACAAGGACATTATCTGTTTGCTTCATGCTGCCCAGTAAGTTACTATCTTCATGATGAAACGGAGCAAGTCGTATAGTGTCAGCTCTTGATGGAAATCTCTAAAGTTGCAGTTTTTTTGGATGTTACTATGTTGCTGCTCTGTCTCCAAGATCACAAATGTCTCTTTGTCTTATTTTCTTTCTGTATGCAGCAACCACTCTCTTTCTCTCTGTTACACACACACATACACACACAACACACACACACGCCCACACACACACACACACACACATCTCTCTGCAATGATTCAAGAAAACATTAATGTTCCATTTCTAGCTTTTATTCTAGATTTCAAACCACACATACATTACACTGGCAAGAAAAAAAAAACTGATTGATATACCCTTGTCATTTTAGAACTATGACTTTATAAACTTTATATATAGATGCAGAACATCATAAATGGATGTAAAATAAATAAACTGTAATTTGTATTCATCAAAGATGAATAGGATGAAATGAAATATGACTTTTATCAAAACAAAAATAATTGACAGATCAGAAATCAAAGTTATGCGTTAAAAAAAAAAACCAACCAACCAAACAAAACACCTAATAAATGCTGCAATGTCACACCGACTCTACCTGCTAAAAACAAAATAACTCCATTCAGAAGTCTTGACATGTATTTAGCAGCAATAAATAAAAACAACAATATTGTTGACATTCTCTGTCAAAGACTTCCATGCCACTCAGTCTCTTCATAAGAACACACGAATATTTCTTAGCAGCAAATACCAGCAATCAGCAGTTTCACATTTCAAGAAATTCTGGATAGAAAAAAAAAAAACAAAAACAGATTTATTTGGAACTGTTACCACTCTGAAATGTTATTCAAAGATCAAATTTCCAAGTCAAGAATACTTACTAAACTTATCCACTTCAAAATCTTTATAAATCTTAGCTGAAATGCACTTGGGAAAAGATTTATAATCCAAAGATGATATTTCCATTGCTCTGACGTATTCCCCATTTTATATGCTCTGTGGGATTGTCGGAAATTCTTTCCAAGTATCTGATTTTTCAGTTACGGATCAAGAAACACTTTACATTCTGATCTCTACACTTTCAACTTCTACAAGCATGGATAACCAACATCTCAACCAAATGGGTTCTTGTTTGAAAAAAAAAACAAACCAACAACAAAGAAAACAAAAATCCAAGACAGCCATAAATACAATTCAAATACCATTTGTTTCTGCATTTGTCTTTTATTTCTTTTTATTTCCAAAACAGAATACCTTGTCAAAGAAACTATTTTCTGAGATAGAATTTTCACAATAGTGCTGCAAACTGCAGTTAGTCAGAGCAAAACAAAGCAGATACATACACAATTGTAAAAAAAAAAACTGACCAAAAGTGTATACTGCTTTGTACTGGGCAAAAAAAAAAAAAAAAAAAAACTGTTATGACCAGTTAATTTATTAGTTGTGCAAGATTAGCAATCTAAAAATCACAGGTGTGCTTTGATTTAACACTTCACAGAATTTTCTGTCATCCGCACCATGGACGGGAAGTTTACATGTACACATCACAAGCTAATCACAGGTTCTAAAAATTTTGTAAAATAATACATAATCTTGTGTCCAAAGTATAATTCTTAAAACATGGACGGACACTGGAATAAAAACGCAATTCCAGTGGACAAGCAAAGATATTATTAAATGCCAGTGCATCAAAGCGCACAAACAATTTCTCTTTTTTTATTTTCTGTTATTAAAAAATGGGACATGTACATTTTCACAGGAATGAAAAGAAAACTTGGCATTGTAATGATTTCAATCAATCAATAGATAAACAGTTTGAGCTGTACATTTTTAGCAGATGTACTGTGCACTGTTGATACACATAATGAAAACTGACCTTTATTCTGTGGCCCTGCAGAGAACTACACCCAAACACTCTAACTATCTGCTGGGACTTTCAGAGTATAAGCATTTCTCCTGGGTCTTCTTCTCCTTCAAGTAAATCAGGTTTGGTTGCTATTCCCCAACTGCCCTCTGACATTCTATATATTTATGCGTGCATGTGTGCATGTTGGTGCATGCGAGAGAGAGAGAAAGAGAGCATGAGAATGAGAGAGAGAGAGAAAGTCTGTGTGTGTGTGTTCATGTGCACATGTGCATGTGCGCACACGTGCACGTGTGTGTGTGTGTGTGTGTGTGTGTGTGTGTGTGTGTGTGTGTGTGTGTGTGAGAGAGAGAGAGAGAGAGAGAGAGAGAGAGAGAGAGAGAGAGAGAGAGAGAGAGAGATACGGAATGAGTATTTGCCAACAAATTCCTGCTGTCACTGTTCTGGCTACTTTCACAATTAAACAGGTAACATATATAACTTTGGGGGGAGGGGAGGGTGGAAGAAAACAGTGGGATAGGGGTAGGGGAAACAGGGGAGGGGAGGGGGAGAACAGAGGGATAGTGGGGGGGGGAAACAGACTCATAAGGAAGAAAAGCAAAAGGGCAGCGGAAGGGGTAGGGAAGGATTCCAAAAGCTAGTTGAGAAGACAGGTTCATTCTCTGTAGAAATGCAGAGGAAGCAGCTGGCCCAGTCATCATTTGTCAGTACAATCACTCCACAAAAGACAGCAAGATATACAGACCATGCCTGAGTAGATGAAACCACCTTCTTCTGAGGTATCCACACCAAGACATCAACATAGGAAACAGAAAATCAATCAACAATACTGGCAGTTAAACAAAGAGAGAGAGAGAGAGAGAGAGCGAGAGAGAGAGAAATTTGATTCCACCTTCTTACTTAACCATTTCAACAATCCACCTTCTAACTGAACCATTTCAACAATCCACCCTCTTATTGAACCATGTCAACAATCCATCTTCTTACTGAACCACGTCAACAATCCACCTTCTTATTGAACCACTTCAACAATCTGTTAGCAGCTTTTGCCTTTTCTTTCTGCACCTACATTGGTCAAAAAAAACAACAAAAAAAGCCATACTGAGTCCCATTTTGATCAATAGGATGTCACGTGAATTTCCCTTTTCATATTTCATTCATTTGCACCTGACGCTCTACAAAGGCTAGGCTACTTGGGAACAACATTCATGTTCGCACAAACAGGCAAGCTGGGATGTGAGGTGTGTAAAGAAAACACATTTTATACTTGCTTCATTCAAGGAAAGGTGACTCAATCAGGCAGCAACCACAGCACTGTTCTATAGGTATCATATTAACACAGTTCCCTGTTTGCGTAGACAGGAACAGGAAGGGGTCACAGTCCACTCCACTACCACCTTGCTCGCGGAAGGACAATGTCACTCGTCTAGCAACTAGTATGTACTGAAATACTGTCAGTAAAATGAGCAGCCTGACAAAAAAACATGTCAGCAGTTAAAATTATTAAAAAAAAAAAAAAAAAAGAAGAAAGAAAGGCACTCCTGTTCGTGATCCTCTCACACCAAAGACAATTACAACAAAATATCTTTGTATATATCTTAACTTGAGACAGTTTTCATCACACACACACACACACACACACACACACAAAGCATGGACACCAAAGTGATAGATTATGTGCTGATATTAGTCTCCAGTTTAAAACAAAATGTCCCACTTTGTCATCTAACGAAGATAACTTCAGATTCCTATTTTGTTTTGCTCTGCTTGTTTTTGGAAACTCAATGACACATGTCAGAAATGTCAATATTCAAGCTAAGTATGTATCTGTCTATGCAGATGTGAACTCAGTTTGGCTTTAATGGCAATTTGGAAAATCATGTCATTGTGATCTTACATATAATCTAAAAAACAACTGCAATGTTACTGCTGTGCTCACAAGAAGACTGCAAATGTTCCCACTTTTCTTTTTAACTGAAAACACAGATTCCATTATTTCACCTCCGCTGTCCAAATGTGCACACACACAGACACACAAAGCCTCTCTCTCTTCCTCTCACACTATGTGGGTGTTTGTATATGTAACAATATATCAACACATTCAACTCAGAAGAAATACAAATCTCTACCACACAAAAAAACAACCATCACCCTAGCATATTCTCTGTAGACTTCAATCCACTGTACATCAACATTACAACATGATGCAAGGTCACTTTTCAACAGAGCATGGGTTCAGGATGGTTCTCCTAACCTTCCCACCCTTACAACAAACGGACGGGTAACAGAAGAACTTGAGTGTTGGTGGTGGCAGTCTCCCCACAGCATGGCAATGACGCTGTATGACTGTGGAGAGGATGGGAGCAGGCAGGCCTCAGGTGTTCATCAGTTGGGAGCCCAGGCCATCACAATTTTGTTGAACGCCACAAACACTCCCTTGTTGGATTTGCTGCAGGCAACAAACAATCCAAAATAATCTATAAACAACAACCACAGTTTGTATGTTGAGAAAAAAGTGATCTAATGCTCACTCTCATACACACACACACACACACACACACACACACACACACACACACACACACACACACACACACGTACGCGCGCATGCCTGTGCTCCTACGCATGCGCATACAAGCACGTCGCGCACGCACACACACACACACACACACACACACACACACACACACACACACTCCAACCCAAGACATAAGTGAGAAAGATGTACCCTACTCTCCCCGAAACAGGAACAAAGTCTTATAAAGATGAAATATTGGTACATAAAACATTAAGGATAGTAGACAAACTCATCCATCCTTCCAGTTAGAAATATGTACTAACAGGCACATTTATCTTCAAGACATACGTAATTTACTGACTGGCACATTTATCTTCAAGACATACATAATTTTACAGACACATAATCCATTTATCACAAGAAAAATCTTTGTAAACTGACAGATATATGATCCATTTATGTCCAGGAAATGTATGAAAAGTGACAGACGTATGATCCATTTCTCTAGAGCAAATGCATGAAAACTGACAGACACGACACCCCTTCATCTTCAAGAAACACATAAAGTAACAAAGACATGACTCATTTTATCTTCTGAAAATATATCTAAACTGACAGACCCATGACACATCAAGCTACACAATATATGGGTACATCGAAAAATCAGTGACCTGTTTATCTTTGGAAAATTAAAAGACATACGACCCCTTTATCTTCATGAAACATTCATAAACTGAAAGACAAATGACCCATTTATCTTTGGGAAATATATGTGTACATTGAGATACATGATAACCTGATGTGAAGGCAACTTACTTATCTTCAAATTACAAAAAATGATACTTTCACTTTCGGGAAATATATGCAAATTGAGAAACTAGTCTTCAGATACGTTATGCATCTTATGAAACTTAGAAGACATATGACTCATTCATCTTCAGGAAATGTATGTAAATTAACCGATACATAATCCATTTATCTTCTTGAAAGATATGTTTGTTGACAGCCATGTAACCTTTTAATCTTTAGGAAATGTAAGCAAAATGAGAAATTGACTAAGTATTGAAAAATTTCAAAATGCTCAGGCAAAACATACACTCAAAGTAAAAAGCACGACAAATGTGACCAACAACTCACCATCTGAAATAGCGGATGCCTTCAAATTTGCCGTCATGCTTCCCCTCTGAAAAGACACACAAAAGAAAAGGTAAATCAGCAAGTTCTCTCTCTGTGTTACATCTTGCGCAATCATTCCAGTCACATACTACTTTCTCTCCTCTACACCTCACTTTTGAATAAATACTCCAATGTTCATTTGCCACCTTGTGTGATCATAGGTATGTACATGTAAGTACATGCAGATGCTCACTTGCACTTTTCAAATACACATGTGAAACAAAATATGAAATTTTCTGAACAAAAAAAAAAAACCAATTTGAAAAAGTTGTTGTCAAACAAATTCTGTGTAGTCTGACACCTGTCTAGGAACCACCAGATAGATGCTGCTAAGCTGCCCTGACTAACAGGGAGAATGTTGCAGGTAAACGACGGTAAACGACAAAATATAGTTTCTTGATTAAACAAAACTAATGTATCTTTCAACTTTTGACAAACGATCCGTCCTTTTCCTAAAATCAATCATAACTTTTTTGGAGGCTTGTTTTTTTTTACCCCAACACTACCCCAGTTAGCCTAGCAATCTAGAATATCAACCTGTGGGCCCTGGCAATTTTAAGTTACAAAAAAAATTATTTGTTGATTAAAATGTTAAAGCCTTCTATGAATATTCTGCAGACCACAGTGGATCAAGGAATAGAATCTGCACCCCCCTCCCATGGATATTTCACATATTCAACTTTTCACCATAGGAGTCACCAGTGGTCAGTTCCAACTCACCTTCCTTGTAGAGTTCCACACCCAGGTAGACATCGCTGCGGCCAGGGAGGTGTCCCACAAACTTGACCGTGCCCTGACTCAGTTTTCCTCCCTGCCGCGAGAACTTCACCATGTCATCGATTCGCACGTCTCCAGGAGAGAGCGAGGTGCAAAGGGACGTAGGCCTTGCATCACTGTACTGGAAGAGATGAAACCGACAATGGCTGAGTTTTTGTTTTCTTTAAATAAAATGATTTATTTGACTTTCCTAGAACAAAATGTATCAGAAAATGTAAAAAATAAAATCACTTAAATCCAGCTAATTCACTTTTTTTTTCCTTGTCAGAAAGAATGAAAAATCAGGAAAAACAGGGAGAGAGAAAGAGAGACAGAGACAGAGAGAGGGACATAGAAAGAGAGAGAAACATAGACAGACAGACAGACAGACAAACAGACAGACAGAGAGGGATAGAAAAGAGAGAAGAAACTTAGGTATCATAAAGTAGCACGGACAGAGGTTGGAGAAAATGAGATGGTGGTATATGAAAATGAAAAGAAACAAGGAGTATGTCAAGACAGACAATGTCATTGGAGGAAACATCACACCACTGTCAATGCCTGAAAGTCTGAAACAGGAATATGAATGTCCTCCTCCAGATTAATGTGCGTAAAAGAGTGCTTTCCTAATGTTCAAACCCTCTTTTATTTATCTGAAAAATCCAATTTTCAAATGTGTCCATTCGTTAAACTATAGAGCAACAAAACTGCAGGTACTATGTTTCAGGTCTGTGCATATAAAAGAATAATAAGGATCAACGCCACTTGCCTTCAATCATCAAGAATCTGATCATTCAAAATCAGCCTCTTCGATCTCATGTATGTGAGGGTAACATCCTATCAGCCCATGGCTCTTAGCCTATTCAGGATCCCCCTGCCTAAGGCCAACAGCCTGAGACGACCTAGAAACATTGGTTGGATAACAAACAGCAGGACAATGAGCCCATAGTGTTTTTCTTTGTTGTCAACAGATTGGCCCAAAGCTTGGCATGATGACAGCAGATACACTGAACTATAGAGTAATAATAAAAAAAAATTATTGTCTTAGCAAACAAGTGGTAGCCATGTTGGAAATGGACAGCATTTTGTAAAGTAACAAGTTTGCACTGTTCTCACAAGTGAACAAGATGGAACTGAATACCTAAACTGAGTAGACATTTACTGAATACATGTATCCACAGTACAAAAAAAGATAAAACAACACAGTGCAGCTCCACAACAGTAAATACTATCATGTAAACAGAAAAGAAGAGACACATGAATTTCTTATGCCAAACATGCAAAATGCCTTCCATCAATATGAACCAATAATCATTACCAATATCTACAATAATGATTTGTTTACACATACACAAGAGAACGAGAACTGAGACACAGTAACAACCATAACTAGCTTCTCATGTTTCATTCCTAAGAACAGTAATGTTGTGGCTTCACCTGGACAGGGTGTCCTGCTGTCGCTGCAGCTTGGCGTTCTTGTTGTGCTGAGTGGTCAGAGGCTGAGGGGTCACTGTGCGGAATCCTGATGCCAGCGTCATTGTCTGCTGCTCCCCAACATCTCTGTGCTGTTGGCAGGGCGCAGGCTGGTCGTCTGCCCATAGTGCGCAGGGCCTTTCTTACCTGGGGAGTGACAACGCTTATTTCAAAAGCTGGGCAGAATGGCATAAACACAGACAGGTAAAAGTTCTTATCTCAGAAAAGAGCCATGGGAAACAACAACAAACACAACATAATTACAACTACCTTCAACAACATACAAACACAATCAACAACTATCCATTATAAAATAATTAAAATGTTACCAGGAAAAAAAAAGTCCACAAAACGAAATGCAGCAAACTTACAACCACTTAAAACAACAAACAGGACAAAATAGCGACAACTCACAATAGCAAATAAAAAACACTGTCAATCATAAACACAAGAAACCAACAACCATTCACCAAAAAAAGATGCAACAAACTAACAATCATCAAAAATAATAAAAGTAACGATGAATAAATATCCACAGCAAATTAGCAATCACTCACAACAACAAACACAACAAATTCACAACACACACAACAAATAAAACAAAATTAACTGCCACCCATGACAACAAACACAACAAATTCACAACCAACCACAATTACAAGCACAAGAACTGGACAATCAGTCAAACAACAAACACTACACAATAAACAACCACCCCCACCAACAAACACAACACTAAACAACTTATGGCGACAAACAAAATCACATGTATCTGTGATGAAAACACAACAAATTAACAATACACATAACAAATTAACAGCAAACACAAAAATTAACAACAAATTCATGTCCATCTATGAACAACATACAGAACAAAAATGAACACACAACAGCAAACATAACAATTCACAACCACCCTTGACTCTGTGTGTATGAATGAATGTGCATGTCTAAGTGTGTGCATGCAGGTGTGTGTGTGTACATGCATGCACGCTTGCTGCCATGCCCATGCACTCATGCTTGCATGTGTGTGAAGAATGCAAACAGTCACTGTCACTTCATACTGGGAAAAACTGTAAACAACTGAGTGTTTATCGCAGCAAGAAAAAAGAAAACAAAATGGTGGTTACCAATATGTGACTTGTGCCCAGCTCTTCCTACAAATTGCAAGGAAGTCATCAGAATTCTGCCTGTGACAAAGCCTGACATATCGTCATTTACAACTGAAAGAGACAAAGATAAAAAAAATATATATACAATCTTCTTTCTAATGCAGCTTCTTTCCATCTAAAATCTACTTTATCTTCCAAAAGGACGAGATGAGCGTCTTTAAGGGCTAGAGGTTAAAGAGCACATGTTTTCTAATCAGGCATTATCTGTTTATATGCAACAAAAACTCACAAGACCTCAGAATTTGCACAGCAAACAAACCCCCCCAAAAAGGGCTTGAAACAGTGACAATTTACTACGGATCTAATTAGCATCTCGTGATTAAGGAAGCTCATGAATCTGGAAGATGAAGATAACTCTAGTCAGTTTTTTTTTTTCTCTTCTTCCTACTCAACCCAGATATGTGTGTGCAAGAGCACTTAGCATGTGCAGTAAAATCAGTTCGAGAAAAAAGATGTCTTCTGCATGCAATGTGTGTATAAAAGTGCATCTATCTTTCAAAATTTCTATTATATATCAACATGGAAAGAGTATGTGAATAAACATGGACCTGCTTAACATGTGATTGTGTACACATGCTTGCATCATCATCAGAGAGAGAGCAGAAAGCAAAAGTAAAAAATAAGTCATCTCATGTAGATGCGTATGCATCTTATGTAGATGTGTATGCATGCATCTCACCGTATATATGCATGCAACCATAAGAAGATTCTTCAAAAACAGTTGTTGTTTCAAAGATGCAGGATTCACGTATATAATGTTAACACTTAAAAATCACAACTTCGAAGCAACTGACACAATTTTAAATCGAAGACACAGCCATGCAAACACGTTTCCTTCCTTCAGCCATTTACAACTTACACCTATTATGATAACATGTTAATACAACCATATATACCACAAGCACACATGCTCATTATGGATTATGTTTTAAAAATACAGAATTTCCGTTTCTGATGTATTACAGTCCAGTTAATCACACAGAGCACTTTAAGGCACACACACACACACACACACACACACACACACACACACACACACACCTTTGCACAACTACGAGAGACAAAAAACAAAACTCATTAACAGCTCTGGGGGAAACAAAATCAAATAGATAAGAAAATAAACTTGTGCCCAATGCTCAACATTTTTTTTCATTTTGCCCTCATCAACCCTCACAACAACTCCGACTTTTGGTGTGGAATGCTTGTCACCAACTTGCCCATTTCCAGACAGAATTACTCGACATCTGTTCCACTATCAAT
This sequence comes from Conus betulinus, assembly GCA_016801955.1. Classification (NCBI taxonomy): domain Eukaryota; kingdom Metazoa; phylum Mollusca; class Gastropoda; order Neogastropoda; family Conidae; genus Conus; species Conus betulinus. The sequence continues at coordinate 40,734 of JADBJO010014972.1, forward strand.
GCTCACATTATTGCATCATTACTTCTCATGTACAAAGACCTGCCATCAGTCTTTTCACTGCCTCATACTGAGAACTCCCTTGCCCCAATGCAACTCTGATTATTCACCGTCACTAACTTTGTAACAACTAAACAAGTCTTTCCATTCTGTTGCAACCGGGAACACCCTAAACTTTTTCACTATTAACATTAACTACATTACAACTCTGAATTTCTATGGGAATCACCTGTGACCAGGCTTTCCATAAGGACACCCTGAGCTAAAACATTCTGGAGCAAATGAAAAACCCCTAGCTCTCCAGTCTTACAGATAACCACAACACTCACCGTCGTTAGAAGCAATAAACTAAACATATCAATCCATGATAGATAAAGAACAAAAATGCCCCTGACCCATGAAGATCAACTGACGTCAACCCAGCACATACAGAATCCGGTAGTGACTGAACAGCAACCCCAAGCTTTGAAGCTCACAAACTGGACTGGCTTGCTACACAGCACGTAGTCACAGGCACACACCACATTAGCACACCTGAACAGCACACTCTCTCTATGCCACTTGCTTATGCATTCACAAAGCTGAAGAGGTAAAGGGAGAGGAGAGAAAGGGTGAGACGAATGGGAGAAAGGAGGGGGGGGGGGCATGGGAAGGTGGTGGTGTTAGTTAATCCCTCTGTTGACATAAAGCTGCAGGCCCACTACTATCCTTGGAGGTTGTCCAAGGTTTGGTAGGGCTGGCATGGAACACAAAGGGAATCAAAACGTCAAGGTCCCATGAAAGTGTAGGGCTATGTTGCAGTGATCTGTGGAAATGGTGAATGCGAGGAAGGAGGGACTGTGTTCTTGCCTTTTACTTGGTATATTGTGTGTGTGTGTGTGTGTGTGTGTGTGTGTGTGTGTGTGTGTGTGTGTGTGTGGGGGTGGTGGTGGTGGTGTGGTGTGGTGTGTGTGTGTGTGTGTGTGTTTGTGTTTTGTTGTGTGTGTGCGTGCGTGCGTGCGTGCACATGTGTGTGCATGCATGCATGTATGCATGTGTATTCATGTTGTACATGTGTGTATACCTACATAATTCTGTTTGAGCATGTGCACATGTGAGTGCAAGTTTATATACCAAGCATGTATTACAGGCATACATTTAATGTGATGTATGTGTATTGTGTATACATAATAATTATACAATGTCACAACAATGCCCATGCCTTTCAATGATACTTAGTAATGCTCTGATTCTTCTCTCAGTTAAAAATCAAAACCATCCTTCCTCTTTGCATGCAGAGAGGCGTTCATGACAAAAGCAAGCAAAGTATGAATCTTCACAAAAATCCAAGATTCCAGGAGCTAAAAGAAATGCACTGCAGTACTACCAACCATAATGAACTATTTTGTGCTGATGTTGATTGAGATGTCTTGAAAACAGGCATATACACTAGGAACACATCTTTGCATAGCTGTATAACTTGTAAATAAATACCAGCTGAGAATTCCAATCCTTGTTTTTTCACAATCAATGGCACATTCCAAGATTACAAATGCATAAGAGATACATTTCTCTCTGACGCTAATATGTATATTTTCATGTGTTTATACAAACACATATAGCTTCCATTTCTCCTCCACCGGTCTGAAAGTCATCTGCAGAAGAAAAAATTGACCAGAAATTCAAAGTAAGAGATCCTGCTCATGCTTGTCAAGTGTTATTCATAGATGCTTTTTTTGATCAGATACAAGGCCGCAACAAAAGGCAGCTTACCCTTGGCATCAGCAGATTTGGAGCGTCTGCGCAGACTGTCCTGAGGGTCTTCTCCATCGCTGATGGATGAAAATGATGCATCGTCTCCAGTGGAGGGGGTGTCTACGTCTGCGACGCGGTGACGAGTGAGCAGAGCCATCTTTCCTGGCTCCACGCTCAAAAGAATGTCTGTGGCGGTGTGTCGCTGTCCTCTCCATTTGTTTTCTCTGTGACCGCTGCGCAAGTCTGCAGGGGGTTGTGGGATTTGAAAGAGAGAGTGACGTCAATGATGATTAGGTTTTAGAACTTTAATGCTAGGGTGATGATTACACATCGTTTATGTTCTGTTCTTCTTGTGTGTTCATTTGGGGGCTCATCAAATAATGAAAAAACAACAAATACAAAGTACCATCTTTGTCTTCTCTTTCTCTCTCTCCCTCTCATTCGTCTCTGTACATTGCAGCAGTATGTACTCTGTCTGTTCTAGTTCTTCTCAGTGATATGCCTTTCCATCTTATAAACAGTGTCCTGCTTGCAATAACAAGCAAGAAAGGAAAGAAGCAAGGCAGTGCTTAAGTTTACAATTCTACATGTACCTATTTGGAAAACTTACTTCTACATCTTTCCCCGAGTCTTGGCTTTCAAATCAGAATTTTGCCACTCATAGTGAAACCCTGGGCAATAAAACAGCCTCCGAATAAAGATATCTTTTCTTACAATTCTTTTGTCTATACCAGTTTAACCCCCCCCCCCCCCCCCCCTTGAAAAAATGCCTCCCTTTATACATCTTTCTTTTCTTGGAACATGTTCTCTTTGTCTACACATAGACCCAACCCCCCCCCCCCCCCCCCCCCCCCCCCCCCCCCAACCCCCCCCCCCCTCCCCCCACCGCCCCCCCCCCCCCCCCCCACCCCCCCCCCCCCCCACCCCGCCCCCCCCCCCAACCCCCCCCCCCCCCCCCCCCCCCCCCAACCCCCCCCCACCCCCCCCCCCCCCCCCCCCCCCCCCCCCCCCCCACCCCCACCCTCCCCACACTCCCCAAAAAACCAAAACCTCCCCCCCCCCCCACCAACCCCCCCCCCCCCTCCCCCATCCCACCCCCCCCCCCCCCCACACACCACATCACAAAAATGAAACAAAAAAAAAAAAAAATCCTCCCTTTGATATTTTTTTTTTTTTTTTTTAATTCTGGAACATTGTTCTTTGACCATCCTATACTCCAAATAAAAGATTTCCCCTTCTTTAAAAGATTTTTCTTTTTTGGTTCAACAACTTTTGTTTAACTATGCTACACTTTACCTCCTAATAAAAGATTCCATTCCATTCCATTTTGAGGCCTTTTTTTTTTTTTACTGGAACACTGTTAACACAATAACCCACAATTAGAATTATCTCCCCTTAGAGCCTTTTTTTTCTACTCTCTTTGTCAATACCAGACAAATACCTCCCAATGAAAATTTTCCTCCCTTTTAAAAATAAAGATTACCTTTTCTCTTAAAACACGTATATCACTATCTATTCTACATTTTCCTAAACCTTACTCGCAATTAAAGGTTCCTTCATTTTTAAAGATTTCTTCCCCAGGAAAATGTATCTACTCGACCTGCCTCACTATGGAGATTTTCTCCCTTGAAAAACCCCATTTTTCTTTTTTTTTTTTTTTTTTTTAAAAGGATTTCTTATAGTTCTTGCAGATAGGTTCCTCTGGAGTATTACATGTGTCACAAATGAGGGGATCTCTCAGTGTCAGTCAGTCAACCGTGCAAAGACCACTCTCACCAAGGCACTTTGAATCGGTGATTTTTTCCCCATCTTTTTTTTATGTGGAGAGTGAGCATGCATGGAAAACATTGTAAACCCTCCTTTAGTAAATTTAGTAAGATCAAGATCACTCTGTGTGTGTGTGTGTGTTGTGTGTCGTGTGTGTGTGTGTACGCACATGCATGTTGTGTGGCTTCTGTGTATAAGTGTTTTTGCATGTCTGCGTGGTTTGGGAGTTTTTTGTAAACCACCATCACCTCTTTCCCGCTTCCAAGTTTCTCCTATATCAAAAAACATGAAACGCATATTTTCCTTTATGTATACAAGTATCAATGCACAGATAATACTAGCAAAAGTATGATTTTAGAAATACAAAACAGAACTGTGGATAGGTTGGTTATTGAGTACATACTTGTCTTTATGCTGCTCTTTTTTGTGCATTGCTTTATGAAAAAAAAGGCCTACTGACATCATGACTATCTTTTCAAGAAAGAGCATCATATCCGTAACCATACATAGACAGTTAGGATGCAAGCTATTTTATTTACATTTCGATTTACTTTCTAACACTGTATAAGTTCTTTGGATCCATTGTTCACATCAGAAAAAAAAGTTTAAAACATCTATTGCAATAAATTCCAATTCACGATGGACAATACTAATAATGTATTTATGATTAAACGCACACACTGAAGTGACAAAATACAATAAAATGGAAAACAAGAGGAAAATAATGGTTCACAAGCAAATTAGTCAATTCAAAAGTCAGTCAAGTACAAAACCTGCACACTGGATTAAGAGAAGAAAAGAATTGACACACCCCTGAATTCTCTATCACGCTGCTTCTCTTGTTCTTTTTCCATTTTTTTCCAGGTCGGCTCGATCATAGTTACATCTCCTGTGATCGACTACGTTCATTGGGAGCAGCTTTTCTTTTTCTCTCTCCCGCCCCTCTTCCTCTCACCCGCTCGCGATGGCCGGAAATGTATCGGCTTTGAACGTCAAAAGACATCAAAACCGATGTGGGAATCCACTATCATCTGAATGGTTGGCATCTGATCTTTGACGAGTTTCTTTGACGAGTTTCATCCTGGTTAAAATAGAAATAAAAAAACATGAAGTACAATAAAATAACATAAAATATGAACATAACATAACACTAAGTATCCGAAACAACAAAATGTATTTTTAAAACCTACCTCACTTAACATTCTGATTTGTAAGCTTCTTGTACATTATAAAGTGTGTTTCTATGCATGCATGTGTGTGTTGAAGAGAGAGCAGAGAAAGAGAGAGAAGAGATATGGG
>JADBJO010014973.1:0-25000 GCA_016801955.1 Conus betulinus
CATTTTCAGGATGCAGTCTAATTTTTTGAGTAAAGTGTGATTAGTCAATGTGTGTCGGTTTGCGGACATAAAAGCGATTTAGCCTGTCTTCACCATCCGTTTCTCCTTCCGTCCCCCAAATTTTGTTCCCTTTCTCAATCGAATCACCTTTTCGCTTTTCTTTCTTCTCTTATTTGAAATTCATCATCATTTTCTACATGTTACAATACATGTTTAAACAAGGACAAATCGCACAGAATTTTGTTAAAATCGTTAACAAGGTCCCCAACTTTTTTTTTTTTTTTTTTTCATAAAAAAACGTACTTCGTGATTTTGGCATTTGTATGTGTGGTGGTGCTGGTGTGTGGTTGTGTGTGTGGTGTGTGTGTGTGTGTGTGTGTGTGTGTGTGTTGTGTGTGTGTGTTTTACTACGAAACCGTTTCATGCAGTTTTTTTTGCAGGCCTATTTCGCATGCGATCGATGAGGCCTTTTTTCCCCTCCCCTCCCCCTTTCTTTTTTCATTTTTTTTTTTATCTCATACACATGCTCTTTCGTTATTAGGGTGGGAATAAAAAAAAAAAAACAAAACAAAAGTTACATCATTTCTTTTTTCGCCATCTCTTCTTTTCCGTTTTTTCTGTTTTAATCCGTCCCTCAATCCTTTTCTGTTTTGTTGTTCATAGGCAGCAAAATCAGTATCAATCCCCTCATAACTACTCAGGATGTTTTTGTGTTTTTTTTCAAACAGACTAACTAAACAATCCTTACTGGTGTCCCATTATATATCTATGTATATGTATACCTACCTACTTATCTATCTGTCTGTCTGTCTGCCTGCCTGCCTGCCTGCCTACCTGCCATGTGTTCTGCTCTCTGTTCGAGTGCCTGTATTATTTGCAAGAGGCAGGGTGTTTAGAGAGGTTTTGTTGTTGTTGTCGCTCAGATGTGTGGATTAGTCGTCACCATGCTCGCCTCTGCAGAGACTATTATGTCATACATTAAACTGAGCAAAAGAGAAATTTTCTCTGAGATTGTACTGCCTGTCCAAGTTTGAAAACTGGGTTTCTCGCAGGCGGGGCCTAGTTGAGGCAAGGGACAAACGGAGGAGGGCCGGGGGTTGGTCGGGTCGGGTCGGGGGGGCAGCTCGGGGCGATCGGTTTGCATTCGGCTCCTCGGGTCAGTGATTGGCGGACCCGCACCGTCACCAACTCAACACTCCTCCGGCGCGCAACCCGCCAAGAGACTCCACATTCCCTTGGTCGCCCTGCGTCTGGCGCAGCTACAAACAAAAAGACAAAACCCTCCCAACCTTGTCCTACCGTTCAAGTAGCCTCTCTTCCCCTCTGACCCTCTCGCCCCTCGTCCCTATCGCCTCCCAGAGCTCGCTCATATTCTTGCCGCTTTCAACACCCATCCGCACCAACCGCGTCCATCTACCACCAAACCTCACGATGACGACGTCGTCATAACGCAGCTTCCACCTCACCCCAGCCAAGGAGGGACGGAGACGATGAGAGAGAGAGAGCCGAGACGTCGAGGAGCAGAGTTCACTGCTGCAATGTAGCTCAGACCCCCTTGTACTCTCATAATGAAAACATCACCTAAAGTTTACTAAACGGGTTCAATGAGGAATGTCCGCGTTGTTGCTCTACGGTCCACCATTGCTGCCCCCAGGAGTTGGTGCCCTCCCCTTGTCATTCACCATCCTCTTCCAGTACCCCGGCCGGGAGGCCTGAGCAGTCCTAAGTTTCAAGTCACGATCCTTCTCTCATGTAATCCCCCCCATACATGTGGAGTCGAGGGCAGAATTAATGTTCCTGTGCCAATCTTCCTCCATCGATTCCTGTCAAGGGTCAGGACTCCTCGTCTGTTCTTTTTTCTGTTTTGCACAGAAGTCGCTGTAATCTTTAACGAGCGCAACCACAACCCCAAAGTGAACTCCTTTCTTCCTCTCCTCCTCTCTCTCTCCTCCCCTCTCTCTCTCTCTCTCTTCCTCCCTCATCCTCTCTCTCCCCTCCTCTCTCTCCCTCCCCCCCCCCTCTCCCTTCCTCATCTCTCTTCTCCTCAAGACTGCTGCCAACCAACCCAAAAGTAACCCCTCTCTCTCTCTCTCCTCCCCTTCTCTCTCCCTCCTCTCTCCCCCTCCTCTTTCTCCCCTCTTCTCTCTCCTCGGTCGCATGCCTTCCTCCCCCCCCTCCCCCCCATACACTCGCCCCCCTCCCCCACCAGCTCATTCCGATCTCTCGCCTCCGTCGCTGGTCTTGTCCGTAGTCTTGTAATCAGATTAAAATATCCATGGTTCGGCCTTTCTGCACCACATTCTATCTTCCAAACAAATCCGTGACAAAGAATGTCCGTTCCAGTACGTTAGGAGAGGCATATTTTTCCCCCTTTCTCTTCTCCTCTCCCCTTTCCAATACACGGAACACGTGTTCCGCGGCACGGCTAGCACACGGCAGGTGCTCGCATCGCGCACACTACTCACCCCCCCACGCAGCACGAGAAGAGAGAGACGAGAGATAGCGATAGGATAGGATGTGAGAGAGACCGAGAACACGTCGCTCACAAAGCATCGTTGCAGTCACCCTTTTCTGGCTGTTCTTACAAACTCTGTCCCGGAATACCTTCGCTGTCGTTGTGTGGTGTTGTGTTGTCGGGTGCTGTGTGTGTGTTGTTGGCGTGGTAGTGCGTTCGTTCCGCCGCTGCTTCGCAGCCGTCGCGCTGCGGGGCGTCTGTGCGTGCGCTGCTTGCCCGTGCCGTGTGTCTGTGGTTGTGGTCCCCCTGTCTGCTGTTCTCGGTACTCTCGTTCGTGTGATGTGTTCGCTGTTGTGTGTGCGCGCCGCGCCGCGCGCGCATGCTCTCGCTAACATTGCGATCGCGTGTTTGTGGGATACCTAATGTCTCCTCTCAGCGAAGGTGACACGGTCAATCTAAACCGACTCTCAACAGCAACAACAACAAACACGAGAGACTCTGAAGAGACGAGGGGAAGGAGAGAGCGAAGAGAGGAGAGAGAGAGTGAGAGAGAGGTCGAGAAGCATGAGAGAATGAGGAGCAGGCACCAAGAAAAAGCACCAAGGAAACACAAACGAAATACCACCCGCTCCCCGATCAATTAGTTCTGCCTTCTCAAACCAGAACAACCCCCCCCCCCGAAAGCCTGAAACAGATGCCTGAACTCTCCGTTGTCTGGTGAAGTCACCACCCCACTCTCCCGCCATCCCGACAGAACGAAGTCAGCCCCTCAGACAACTGAACGAACATTACAACTAAAACAATAGACAGCGGGGCAACGTTCTCCTCAAAGCAACCACAATGCCAGCCCCCATCAGGCCTAAGCCACATCCGCTCTTTCAAAGTTCTCTCTGCCAAGTCTGGAATCGACCGACATCCGTGTCACTCAATCGGTCGGCAGACGCAAGCTGGCTGCGAGTTTCTTTCTCCCCACCCCCAAAGCTGTCCGATACTCTTGGTGTTCGCGGTCACCCGGCGAGAATTGTCCGCTGCTTCGGGATGGGGGCAGCCTGAAAGGCCGGATGTTAACCCTCTCGTACGCGGAGACGAATCCTTGAAATTTGGTGCGGATCCCAAACACGGATCTGGATCCAGAGCGGCTGGATTCAGGATCTGTTCGTCTAACTAATCGGACGTCTGCGATCACCCCAACTGCCCTTCCAGGCATCATTACTATGATTGTTGTTTTAATAATTATCCTGATGTTATCACCATCATCATCACCATCAACATCAACATAACGATAAGTATACAATTATCCTTATTATCATTGCTATTACATTATTATTACTATTATCAGGAGTGGCAGTAGTATTAGTATTAGTGGTACTAATACTAGTAAAGTATAAAAAGTTATCGTCATGATAATAATAATAACACACACAAAAATGATATCAGATATTATTATTATTATTGTAATATTCTTCTTATTATTATCATCATCATCATCATCATCATCATCATCATCATCATCATTAGTATCACCATTATCATTACCATTATTATCACCATTATTACGATCCATTATTATTTAATTATTACTAATTTCATGAAAGTCCCAATCGCTACTTGCTGCTGCACTTGCTGTTTTTTTTTTTTTTTTTCGTCTCAACAAGAGTTTTCTCTGGAAGAATCTACCCAAACTTCATGTCTTTGAATATCTGCATAATAGAAGGGGGGCTGTGTGTGTTGGCCAGAGCGTTGCTTGTAATCAAGCTTTCGCCTGCACACAATGGCGTCTGGTAAGTTTTAACACGGCACACACCAACAAGCACAACACACACAATGCATACTCGCGCATGCACGCACGCACACGCAAGACGCACTCCGCCATAAACATGCAACACACGCAAAGACATAGCACGCGCGCACTTTGCACCACGCTCATGATCGCTCCAGTATATGCGCGCGCATCGCGCGCGCACACACACACACAACACACCTAACATATATACGCACAAGCGAAAAAAAAAAAAAAAAAAAGAGGAAAAAAGAAAAAACAACAAAAAAAACCCCGCACAGAGGTTACACACAAACACAACGCATATCCATCTGTCTGTTCATCTATCTATCCATTCGTCCATCCATTCCATATATCCTCCATCCATCTCTCCTCTCTCATCTCCTCTCTCTCTCTCAGCCTCGATCTCTCCTCCCTCTTCTCTCCTCCTCTCTCTCTCCCTCTCTCCTCTCCGTCTCTCTCCCTCCTCTCTCTGTCCTACCAGACCCCAACTCTGTGTTTGCATGTGTGCATGTAGGCAGGTGAGTGTACTTGTCTGTCTGCCTAATTATCTGTTCGTCAATGGTATCGGTTTACTTACCTATGCACGTATCCATTAGTCAATAAATCATTCGACTCAATTTACACGTAAAAAATTTTTCGTCCATTTAAGATGGTATTCGGCAGTAATGTTTATTATGTGCGCCTTAAAACGTAATGTACATACGCTCTTACTGAAAATGTATGCATAATGAATGTAGAAATGAAATAATTATCATCCAGCAGATAAGATGGTGTTTGAAGGGGAAAAAAAACGTCAACTCAAGGCAGCATATTTTCTACCACCTCGACAATCGCATTCCATTCTGATGGAGAGAGAGAGAGAGAGAGAGAGACGAGAGAGAGAGAGAGAGAGAGAGAGAGAGAAGAGAGAGACGAGGTGAGACGAGAGAGAGAGAGAGAGAGAGAGAGAGATTTGCCAATCATTTTTGCCGCAGAGTCAATTTGTCCAGAGACTGCGAGAGTGTGGACAGAAAAAACTGCGGACATGAAGGGAAACTTGAGATCTCGTCAGCCTCGTCTGACAGGGCCTATTTATTTCGCGATCCTCAACAATGGCCGCCCGTCTGGAATGCTCTTCCACAGATGGAAGGAAAGCACCCGTCTGACAAACTCCTCCCCTCTCCCCCATCCACTACGAGTCCCCCCCCTCTGCCCTCTCCCTCACTTCCCCCCTTTTCATCTCCTCCCTGGGCATTCGCCCTGCCCTTTTGTACTCCTCTCTCTCTCTCCTCGCCCTCTCTTGCCTCTCATCCCCTCCCCGTCTACACAAACTCTCCTCTCCCCCTCTACTCGCCTCCCCCTCCTCCCTCTCTCCTCTCTCTCCTTCCGTCTCTAAACCCTCCTCTCTGTTTGTTGTGATGTTCATGTTGCTCGGGTGTCGGGTGCGGGGGGTGTGCATCGTGTGTGTGTTGTGCAGTGTGTTGTGATGTGGTGTGTGTGTTTGGTGTTTGTGCGGTGTGTGGTGTGGGTTGTGTGTTGGTGTGTGTGTCTGTGTGTGTGTACATGTGCATATGTGAGCCTGCACGAGTACACCGTGCTGTGACTGGAATGGGAGCCTGTGAGAATGTGTTGTGTGTGCTTGTGTGTGTGTGTGTTTGTGTGGGTGTGTGTGTGTGTGTCGCGCGCGCGCAGCTGCCCGCCGCGTAGAATGCGGTTTCCCGTCGAGTGTGCGTGCTTTGCTGTGCGTTGTCGCGTGCGGGTGCGCTGTATGCCCATTCTTGTGGTGTAGTGTGTGTGTAGGTGTGTGTGGCTGTCGTGTGTGTGGTTGTGTGCTTGTGCTGTGTGTGTGTGTGTGCCGGGTGCGGGCAGCGCGCGTGCTCGCAGGCGCGTGTCCCTGCTTTATGTGTGTGTTTGCCTGTTGCATATGGAGAGTCGCACGCGTGACGCGAGCATATGAGTGAGCGAGCTGAGTGAATGTGTGTGCGCAGCGTGCGGTGCGTTTGCGTCGGCCTTTTCTTCTGCACCGTCGTGTTTAGTTTTATTTAACAAAATTTTGCAATAAATGCACACCAAACAAAAATGAAATTTTGTGCATGTTGTTGCGTTCTGACGCTCTTTCTGTAATTTGTTCCATCCCATCATTTTACATCGAAAAAATTATTCCTCATACTTGCTTGTCAATAGGGAACTATTTGCCCGTCCCATTTTGTCCTGTACAAGAACCGTCCTCCAATGCCTGTCAAACGTCTAGCAACCCATTTCCCCCATCATGCTTGCAACAAAAGAATAATCCCCCCGTTTTACAGAGCAGGACAAACCCCAACATCCCCCTACTGTTACAACACAGAAACATTCCTCTCTCTCTTCGAAACTCACTGCCTGAATCTCCCCTTCTTGTTATCCATACCCATCCCCCCCAACATTGCTCAAGAGAAGCGAGAGAAAGCTCAATGGTGGGAGGAAGGGTGCTGGTTTATATTCCCCTTTGCCTTCTCTTTGGCGTCTAACCCTCCCACGCCGTTCATTCCTGCTCATTCGGCCTGCTTCGATGCACATTCTCCCGCATTCGCCAGGCCCTTTGCCCCATCTCAGTTTTAGGTGCCATACTCCCCAACGGAGCCTGCTCCCCCCATCCACGGTCGTAGATGACCTGACATTTTTTTTTGTATCGCTTTCTTGTTTGCGGCTCCGGGACAACACAACAACCTGCCCTAACAAACATTCATGCGTCCCCACACATGCTCCGTTAACAGCGACATAATCTGTCCGTAGATTTTCTGTAGAAGCATTCCTCTCTACTTGGCTATAGCATACCCGCCTGTCCAGTCTTCTATAATTTCGCCATCCACCCTCCTCTCCCTCTCCCCTCATGCTTCCTCCCACCCCCGTCTACCCACCCTCCCGCTCCTCGCCCGCACCCCCCTCCTCCCCGCCGGTTCACACCCTTTATTGCGGGTGGTGTGTGTGTCTTCTCGCTTTCGGTATTAATGATGCAGGTGGTCTTGTATGTTGTATGACTTACCGTCCAAGGCAGATCTTCTCTGATGTTTCCACCCCGGCTGAGTTTTTTCCCCTTTTTTGCTGTTTGCTATAATCGTCGCTCTCTCCTCTCTCCCATTGCTCTCCCCGATCTCTCCTCCCTCTTCTCTCTCTCTCTCTCCTCCTTGTTGGTCGGTTGTCCTTTGGTTTTTTTGCCAGTTACTGTTTTTTTTTCTTTGTGTTAAACCTGCGCGCTTTCGCCCCTTTTGTATATTTGTATACATTTCTCGCTTTCTCTTTTCCCCTTCTTTGTGGTCCCATTCTCCCTAATTGAAGCCCCGCTAACAAACTCTCCTCCTGGGCCTGACACAATTCGGGGCAAAACAATTTTTACAACATCAGGCACGGTGATTAGCCTTCGTCCACCAACTCGATCTCGCCATTTTGCATACGCCGCTAACCACTCGCTCAAACGTCGGCTGTCACAAAACCCAAGGTCTGTTAGAAGACTCAAAAACCTCGCGAATACCCCGCCGCCGGCCCCCCCAAGAATTCGCTTCACCGACATTCCTTTACGGCATCTCGGCGATACGTCGCCTTAGCTACGCCGCAACATTTTTTGTTAATTGATCCCCCTTTAGTATCTAAACGAATCCGCCGAAAGCAATATTACTTATGCGACCTTTAACGTGCTGGACGCTTAAACAACAACAACAACCAACTTTACACAAGATTACTTTCTTCATAATTTATCCAGCTCGGGCTTCAGCTCGGCGGGAACCGTAAGCTTTCAAAGACTTTGTTTCCTTACCAATATCATCATGCGATGCACAGTTCCGTGAAAGAATTGCAATGGATGATTCCTTCGCTACATGTCGGCACTTCCGTCTACAACAGTTTATATTTAGAAGACGAATGAAGAAGTATACATTTATGCACATCTTAACAACTGACAGTAAGAACGAAGACAGAGGAGGAGAAGGCGAGGAGAGAAGAAGAAGGAGAGAGAAGATGAGAGAGCGAGAAGAAGCAGAGAGAGCGATGCCAGCTCCGTGGTTATGGCATGTGGCGTGTCGCGGGGCGAAATCCCAGTAAAATGCATACAATGAAAGCTCTACAAAAGCTCAAAGAGAAGAAAGAGTAAAACCGTCACCAAAAATTCAGAACTTCTTTCATACTCGTATCCCCTGTCCTTCCTCTCCTCGTCTCCTCCCCTCTCCCGCCTCCCCCCCCCTCCCCCATTCCCCCTTCGATCTGCCTGTCAACCCCCCCCCCCTCCCCCCCGCCCCCCCAAAAAAACAAAAAAAAAAAAAACCTTAAATCCACTAAAAGAAATCACAACCGAATAAAACCAGTCGACCTTCTTTCCCCCCCAAAGAACAACAAACGACGACAAAAACCAAACATCTCCACTGCATACATCGACAAAAGCGAAAACATCCGGCAACCTCCAATAACCTAACAAAGAAGGACCGTATCGACTTTTGCAAGGAACGATTCAAGACGATGCGTTTAATGCTGGGAGTTCTGGGTCTCGAGGGGATGTGGTGCGTCCTCGATCCGCTCGCCTCTGCATCCTCCTTGGCCTGCCTTGGCCTTCTTACTGCACCCTTCTTCCGCCAGCCCCGAAAAATTAGAACTTCTTCTGTAAGTCTACATCCTGTCCCTCTTCTTCTTTCTCCTTTTTCCTTTTCTCTCTTACTACTTTTTCCTCTCTTCTCTCTCCACTTGCCCGTCCCGTCTTCCTGTTTTTCTTTTCTCTCTTCTGACTCTCTTTTTTTCATCTTCTTCATTTCTCCTTTTTTTTTTTTTTTCTGCCTTCCTTCCTTTCCTTTGCACTCTTTCTATCCTCTCTTACATCCCTCTCCTCTCCTCTCCTCTCTCTCTCTCGGCTCCTCTGGCCCGGACCGTTTCTTGACTCTCCGCGCTTACAAAAAAAAAAAATCCCAACAACACTGTGCGTCCTTACTCCCCTCCGTTCCTCACGCTTCACGTCCTACGTTCTTCTTTTCTTCCCTACCCCCGTCCCGCGTCCTAGTTGTCCCCCCCTATTCTTAACCAGCCAGAAATTTATCTTCGCCCTCTTCCGTTATTTCTCCTCGTCTCCCGCGTCGTGCACGCTTCCATCTTTCTTATCTATAGTACAAGACCCCTACTGCCACTTCACCGAATTCTTTTTTGTTTTTTTTCTTCTTCTCCTTGAAGTACCCGTGTGTTGAACTTTTATTCCCGCCTCCAACCGTCCCCTCCTTTCCTCCTCCCCACACCTTCCGCTCTTTCCTCTCACACACACTACACCTCGCGCACCATCCACAGCGCCAGCCATCCGGCCCTCCCATCGCCCGCGCGCCCCTCGCCCGCCTACTCCCCTCCACACACAACACACCACACATCCCCACACACACTCACACACACCACAACTCACCTCACCCCACCACGAATTCCTTTCTAAAGTCTATGTTCTTTCATTATATATCCTAATCTAATTAAATTATTAATCTAATTCAATTATTAATTAATTCAATCTAATGAATTAATTATTTCATTATCATTCCTTCCCCCTTCCTCTCTTAATGTTTTCTTCGCTCTCAACTTCTTCTTTTTCTTTTCTCACTCTACCCACTGCCTTTACAGTCTGTTCCTTCCATAACAAACCAAGTGTTTCCTTCCTCCAGGTCACCGTCCACTTTCTCCCACCTTCAATATCTTCCAACAATCCAGCTTGGTCCCACTCGCTCTATCACAGCCAGCATGTCCATCTCCCGGCCCCAGAAAATCCAGCAATCCATGTGACACCTTCTATTGCCGCCCATTTCGGACAGCTTCTCTTCTTGCCCAACCGCCGTCTTCCCTCAACGTCGCCTCCAGTTGCCTGTGTAGAATTCGCTTCAAGTCCACTACACGCATTCAGCGTTTACCATCGTTTCCTCCTCCTGTTGTCACCCCCGCACCTCTTTAAGGTACAAACCTTCTCTTTTTTTGCCCCATTACTCTTCCTTATTCTTCAACATCCCCCGCCCTTCCTGTTCCCATATCACTCAATCTCATTCACTTCATATCTGCATTTTCATTTCTTCATTCATTCTGGTCATTCGTTTAAATGAGTGAATAATAAATGAACTAGTTAGCGAGGGATGCTGATCGTGAGTGACTGTACCCTGAATGAATCGACATGAATGTTAGAAGAATGAATGAATAATGAATTGAAGAAAATGAGGAATCCCGATTAATTCTAATCGCTCGTTCTTCGTTTGATTGTCTTCCGTTTGTTCGGGGAGACAGGTCATTGTCAAACTTCAAACTCGTTTCGTTCCTTCTTTTCCTGGCGTCACTTTTCCCCCTGTCATCTTTTCTTTTTTAATAACCTTTTTTACTTTCTTTTCTTTCCTTCAATGTCTCTCCATTTTCCTAGGCCCGAGGCCTTCGCCCCCCTTTCAGTTTTGCAATTGTTTGTGATTTTGGATGTTAAAATGGAACGGTCAAACTGAGTTAATGGAGACCCAGCCCGCCGTGTGTGTGTTTTTGTGTGTGGGTCGTGTGTTTGTGTTGTGTGGTGAGTGTGTGTTGTGTGTCTGTGACTCTGTAATCCTCTCCTCTCTCCCTTCTCCCGTTCCCTCCATCTATGTTGTTGCAAATGTTTGGTTTGCCGCGCGCCACGCTGTGTGTTTATGTTGTGTGTGTGCGCTCCATGTGTCATGCGTGTGGCTCTCGCGTGCCCGTGCGTCGCCTGGTCTGCGTGCGTTGCTCCGTCGCCCGCGCGTGTGTTTTGTTGGTTTCATTGTGCGATGTTGTTTCGTGTGTGCCATGGGAAGCTCAGCATGAACGCCTTCCGTGTCAGTGTCAGTTCTTGTTGACGGGGACCGAGATTGTTCAATGCCCCTCCCCCCCCCCCCATCCCTCCCCCCCGGTCCTCCCTTACCGCCCCCCCTCCCCTCAAGTCCCTTCTCTGCCCGGTGGGCCTGAATATTGCCCTTTTTTTCTCTCTCTCTCTTTCCTCTTTTCTTGCTGAGTTCTTCTTTCTTAAAGAAGTCGGATGAGCTGAAAAGTAACGAAAAAAAAAAGAAAAGAAGAGCACACCAGAAAAAAACAAACACCCGCCCAGAACCACCCTATGAAGACAAAAAAAAAAAAATAAGGACATCGACGCGCCACGCTCAGAGTCCCGTTCATAATTTTCAACAGGAAATTGAGGGTTTCTTCTTCTCACTTTTCTCCTCTCTTTTTGGTCCTCGCTTTAGGCTTCTTCAGTCTTATCCTCTTTTTTTCTTTTCTTGCTTCTTCTCTTCCGGACTGGCCTTTCTCTTTTTGGCTTTCCTGGCCTTTGCTGCTTCCGTTTTCTTTCGTTTTGGATTGGTTTTCAGTCTTTTCTTTCCTCCCCCCTTCTTTTTCTGTCTTTTTCTCCGGATCGCTTTGATTTCCAATGTAGTTAGCTTCAGTTCTTATTTAGCTTAGTGTACTTTTAGTGTGTGTGTGTGTGTGCTTGCTGTGTCGGCTTTCGTGTCGTGTGTGTGTGGCTCCTGTTCTTGTGTGTGATGTGTTTCTCTTATGTGTTCTGTGTGGTTTTGTTGTCTGTTTGCTGTGTGTGTCTCGCTCTCCTTCCTCTCTCCCTCCTCCTCTCTCTCCCACCGCTCCTCTCCACTCTCTCTTCTCTCTCCTCCTCTTCTCATTCTGGTGTATGCGTGAACGCACTCGCTTGTTTGTATGTGGTGTGTGACAATTCACGCCGGTATCAACTTACAGCATATGCAAGCCACCAAACCCGCCCCTCTCGCCACCCAGTCCCCATTTCTCACAAACAATATTATAATTAGATGAATGATAAACGGCATTCGAACGCGAACGATCCTTCTAAAACACCGCCAGCACATATTGTATATGTCAGAAAGGAAAAAAAAAAGTTTGATTTAAGAAAGGACTGAAAAGCAGTGTCTGAGTTGACGTGGGAGTTGATTTCCAAGCGGAAGGGGCTTGATAGACAAAGGAACTGTGACCAGCAGGTTTCCAGTATGAACAGATGAAATTTGGAAAAAGCTGAGAACTTGCAAGCAATGAGTTCGCGTGATAAAGTACGTAGGTGCAACAGATCAGTTGTATATTGAGGACAGGAGGATGAAAAGGATGCATGATAGAGAGATGAAGCTTTGTAGGTAATCCTCGCTGTTCAGATAGCCAGTAAAGAGGCCGCAACAACGGAGTCATATGGTCAAAATGTAAAGGAGCAAAAGGTGAGTGGGGCAGTATGATATCAGACCATCTGAAATACATCGGTGAGACGGCTCGGGGAGAGAGACAAAAGAGTGTTACAATAACCCAGCCGAGCGAGTTATAAAAAAAACAAAAAAACGCAGGCAAGCTTTTGCAGGTGTCCTCGGACAGGAGGTGACGAACGGAAGTGTGAGCATCCCTTACATCTGTCTGCTGAAACCGTTGTGGAAGAAAACACTGTCATGCATTTCTAGTTCTCTTCAGTTTCAGTGTTGGCGCTGTCCTATCCAGCATCTCGCTGTACACATCCTAACGACAGGCGTTCTTTCTATTATTTTGCCTGGTGTCTCACTCTACATCAATCTGCTATTGTCATGATCTTGCCTAGACGTGTCTTAACGTACAATGCGGGTTCAGGTTTCCCTATTCTTTTCGTATTGCAGCTGTTGCATGTTCTGTAATGATTCAATAACAGTTTCTGCCTCGCTTTTTTTCTTTGTCAAATTTTTAATACAAACATTTCATTGACACGATAACTTACTGTACGTCTTATTCTACAGCAGTTGCCATTATCTTGGAAGGGGTATCGCTGTGCAGTTTTTACCGATGAGCTGGTGGCTTTAATCTTGTCTCAAGTCTCACCGCGCGTTTACTGATGGGCTGCTTCCTGCTATATCGCCTGGCGTTTCGCTGTACGACGTAATAATGGCCATCTCACCATTTAGTATCTTGTCTGGCGTGAGACTGTACATAGTTCTAAGAATCAGATTGCCATCATCTTACCTGGCATATCATGGTGCACCGTTTCACACTACCAGGTCTGGTGTCAGCCCTGATATGGCCCCTGGAGGTTAGGTTGAGCTATAAACAACATAAAATGAATGGAAAACCTACGGTATATTGTTCTGATTCCCAGTCGTCCACTGTCCTCTCTGCTGGTCCTGTACACTTGACTGAAAGCTTGTTGCCTTCTTCGTTCGGCGTCTCACTGTGGACTTTACTAATGACCGTTTTACTAATATCTTGGTTGGTGAGTTACTCTATACTGTACTGATGACCAGTGTGCCATTGCCTTGTCTGTCGTCTAAAGTACACTTGATTGATTAGATGTTTGCCATCGTTTTAACTGGAGTCCCATATAACTCTGCTAGCGTTGTCTGCCATTATGTTGTCTCTGTCCATTATACACAGGACTGAGACCATTATGTCTTCTGGCATCTACTGAAAGCGTTATGATTTTTGGTGTCTGCCATTACCTGTCTGCAGTCTAGCGCACGTCGTGCCTGCGACCAGACTGTCATTACCTTGTCTGTCATCTCTTGTACGCTTGACTTTATAATGTCTGGCAGTGTTTGTCTGGCATCTCACTGCACACTTCACTGATGAGCTGTTTGCCATTGGTCTTGCCTGGCGTCTACTGCACACCATACTGACGACCAGCTTGCCATTATCTTGTCTGCCATCGACTGTACTCTGTATTGATGATTTTCCCCCGTCATGTTGTCTGGCGCCTAATTGTACACGTTTACTGTTAAAACTGTTTGCCGTTATCTTGTCTGGCATTTCCCTGCGCACACGTTACTGAAGAGCTCTTTGTAGCATTTGTCTGTACACTAATTGATGAGCTGGTGGCCACTAGCTTGTCCGACATTACACTATACACTTCATTGATGAGCTGTTTGCCTTCACTTTGTCTGGCATTTCACTATACACTTTACTGATGAGCTGTTTGCCATCGCCTTGTCTGGCATCTCACTGTAAACGTAACTGATGAGCTGTTTGCCATCGCCTTGTCTGGCATCTCACTGTAAACGTAACTGATGAGCTGTTTGCCATCGCACCGTCTGGCATCTCACTGTAAACGTAAATGATCAGCTGTTTGCCATCGCATGTTTGGCATCTCACTATACACCTTTACTGACGAGCTGTTTGCTATCATCTTGTTTGGAATCCCATCTCACACGTTACTGATAAGTTCTTTTGCCACCGTGTTGCCTGGGTCCTTACAGTACACTTTACTGGAAGGGGTTCTGGCTATATCTCGTCAGGTGTCTCACCGAAAGCTTCCCGATGAGCTGTTTGCCATTATCTTATTCGTTGTCTCAGTGTAGAGTTTACTGGTGAGATGTGTGCATTGTCTCGTCTTATGTGGCGCTTTACTGATGAGCTGTTTGCCACTTTCTTGTCTGATGTCTCACTGAACACTATTGATGCATTGTTCGCTGGGTCTCAATGCATACTTTACTGATGAGCTGTTTGGCATTATCTTGTCTGGGGTTTACTGTGCACTTTACTCATGTGTTGTGTGCCACAGTCGTGTCTTGGGTATCACTGTACATTTTACTCATGAGATGTTTTCCGTCGTCTCCATGATAAAGGAGAAGGATGGTAAGAAAGGAATGGCAACGAAAATTGTGTATGTGTGTGTGTGTGTGTGTGTGTGTGTGTGTGTGTGTGTGTGTGTGTGTGGTGTGTGTGTGTGTGTGTGTGCATGTGCGATCCAAAATTAGAATTACACACACACACACACGCACACACACACACACACACACACACACACACACACACACACACACACACACAAAAACCAGAAAAATCAGAGCAGTTTTAGAGAGGACATGATGAGAAAGTAGAAGAAGAAAACGTAGAAAAAAAAAGGAGGAAAAGGAGAAAGAAAAAAGAGGTGCAGGGGTGGGGGTGGGGGGGGGTGGGGAGGAGGAGATGTTTTCACCGTACAGCATTTTGACCGAGTACCACGTTATAATCTGACAACAACGATCAAAATCTGACAATGGACTCGTTGAACAGCCAAACATTAGCGTACCAATAGTGTGTGTGTGTGGTGTGTGGGTGGGGGGGGGGAGGGGGGGGGGGGGGGGGAGAGATTTAATGTCATTCTGTTGATGTCTTAGGTGATCGCGCAGTCGTTATCAGGACTGACCAGAGAGAGAGAGAGAGAGAGAGAGAGAGAGAGAGAGAGGCGAGAGAGAGAGAGAGAGAGAGACAAGGAAGACAAGACAAGACAAGACAAGGACAAGACAAAATTCTTTATTTACGAGGATAATAGATAAGCACTGATGTGCTTTTTTACATCCAGTCCTCGCCCTGAATAGGGTCAACAATATAAAATAAGGTGAGGTAACAAAGGAAGCATGCAAAAAGTGACTAGAACTACAATACAATACGGGATTAAACTAGAAAAAAAAATAAAATGAAAAATAAATAAGAAAAAATAAAAAAAAAAAAAGAGAGAGAGAGAGAGAGAGAGAGAGAGAGAGAGAGAGGAGAGAGAGAGAGAGACAGAGAGACAGCCAGCCAGCAGACACAGACAAAGAAGGGTGGGGAGGAGAAGAGGCTAGAGTGGGTGCGATAAGAGAGCATCTTAGATAAGAGAGCTGAACAGGAAGCTTGACAGGTCCCAAGCTCGCTTGGGAAAGACTGTTCGTCTAGAGGGGGGAGGTGGATAATAAAGGGACTCCAAAGAAAAAAAAAAACTCGAGAGAGAGAGAGAGAGAGAGAGAGAGAGAGAGAGAGAGAGAGAGAGATGAGAGAGGAGAGAGAGAGAGGAGAGTGGATGAGATTTATTTTGAGCGGCGTTTGTTTAATGTAGGAGTTTGATAGTTGAGACCTAAAGTAGTGTTGCATTGTTTTGTTGTAGTTGTTAAGGAATTGTTAGTTAATAACGGGTGCATCTGTCACTTTTGTCTTGCTTGCCTATTTGGTGCGGGAGGTGGTTCATTAGTGCGTGTAGAAGTACACGAAGTAAGTAGGTACATGGTTTATAAAACTCTTGTGTAGAAGTACACAACAAAATTAGAGCATGACTTGCGAAGCAAATGCCCCTCCTCTGTGCCTGTGAGAGGCATATCACAGCGAATGCGCTTATTGTCCGTAGGTTAGCCTGACCCTAGACCAGAGCAACCTAACCTGCGTGACACCAAGCGGTTTAGCCTGGAAAAGCCACTTAATATTTAGTATCTTATTGCTGCAGTCTGGAAGACAAATAAAGTTTGCAGGTTTAAGGTAATCAGCCTTGCTTATCATCCAGTTCTAAAGTGTGTGTGGCGAGAAAGAAATTCTGACATAAAAGTTTAAGGAACACCCTCCTGATTAGGAGTCAACCATCTTTTCAAGGAAAAACTTTGTGACCTGATCTGTCCTAGTAGGATTTAGACATTAAGACAGTGTGTTCCAGTTTTTTCCTCATTATCCAAAGATATGCATTGAAGAGAGTAACAGTGAGTATTACTTCTTTCGTTTCTTCAAATCTAGTTGTGGTTAAGCATAAAATTAATGCAATTTGTTTTTACATCAGTTCTGATTTGAAGACGTCAGCACACAGAATCTGTGCGCCCGTGATCAGCTCGCTGCCGACAGTTTTCAGCAGTCGACACTGGCCAACACGGCAGACACAGGTAGCTGATAACTATTCTGGGTTTGACGTTACATCGATTTGTCTTTTACTGTTACTACTACTTACAGACTTCTCGACTTGCAGACAAGAGCCACTTTAAACAAAAGTACAAAGACCAAGGATCAGTTCAAACACCGTGTCTTCATGTTCCGCCTTTTACTGTGTCGAAAGTAATTTTATCAGTCTGACAGACGAGAGCGAAGGAGAGGAGAGAAACAAACAAACAAACAAAAAAAAGGCAGCAATAGACAGCCGAGCACAATTGAGATTTTGAGTACAAGGGTATGTGCAAGTGAAAAAAACACGTAAACACCCACACAACACACACACAAACACACACACACACACACACACACACACACGCAAAACACAACACACACACACACACACACACACACACACACACACACACACACACACACACACGCACACACACACACACACGTACACCACACACCACGCACCACACACACACCACACACACACACACACACACACAACACACACACACACCACACACACCGACGCACACCACACACACACACACACACACGCACACACACACACACACACACAGGAGAGAGGAGTTATAAAAAAGCAACAATAAGACAGCCGAGCACAATTGAACTTTTGAGTAGAACAGTGTGTGCAAGTGAACAAACAAGTAACCAAACAAACAAATAAAAACGAAAACACACACACACACACACACACACACAACACCACACACACACACACACACAACACACACACACACAGCTGGTCCACAAGAGGAAGACTCATGCATGTGATATGCAGCCATCCATCATAAACCCCCTCCCTCCTTTCCTGTCCTGCCACCCATGTACACTACCCTCCAAATTCCCATTTTGTTTTTTCTCTATCCTCTGCCTCCTCCATTACTTTTTTTTTCATCTTTTCTTCGCTTGAGGACAGTTCAGGGTGATGCCCTGCACCTATTGTTCAGAGACTGACCATGTCTACCCTTGGCTAGCACGTGAGGGATGAACTGTCTGCAATCTACATGTCTACCAGCACCCAATTAACTGTACTACACTATTGATTCATGCATTGATCCTGTCCCACACCAGTAGGGCTTGATCTGGCATGGTGTTATGTTCTGACTGATCCCGCTTGTACAATCCCGCTTTGCATTGGTGGACGATTCTTGCTTAAGTATGTGATTCATGTCTGGAAAGCCTCGTGACTGTTCAGAAAAGGTGGGTATTTTCATGTGCGCGGGAAAATGTCTATGGTCAAAGTATGGTAAAATATTCAGGTATATATATTTTGCAACCTTTCACGTAGTGTGTGTGTGGTGTGTGGTGTGTGTGTTGTGTGTGTGTGTGTGTGTGTGTGTGTGTGTGTGTGTAAACTACCTTGCAAACCAAGTAAATGTAGTGTTACTATCACTTGCACATATTTTTGCACAATATAATACAGCTTGTGATGAGTATGCTGGTAAATGAGACTGCAGCATCCTTGTGATAGGATGGGGCAGGCAGAAAAAAGTTGGCACATACCGCTGTCTGTCCAGTCTTGTTTCACAAGGAACAGTTATAGGACTGGTAGAGCACTAGACTCGTTCTGCATTCTGGTTAACCTAAGGTTGTGAGTTCGTTCGAAACTACGCTTGGCCGTTTTGTTTACTGGGCAATTCTTTTAAATGGGTGTTCAACTGATCCTTAATCATTTCATGAGAAGGTCCTTCGTATGAAACTAAAAACCTTGGGTTCCGTGTATGAGCCACATGCATTACATCATGCACACTCATAAAAATCTATCAAAAACAACTGGGGGAAGAGAAGGCCAGTTTGACCATTGGTGTGGATGACGTACATTGCCCACAACATGCAGACTACGTGAAACTTCAGAAGAACGAAGGAAGAAAAGTGAGTGACTGATGGTTGTCTGAATAACACTGAAAACAAACTGACTGATTGTAGCACCAACAGGCAGCTCTTCAGTTGGCTCGACCCAGATAAGCTGCCCGTTGTATAAACAAGAACACTGACTGTAAACCACTCGGAGCTTGGTATCTTACCAAAGATGGGCGCTACATAAGAACTCTCAATGACAAAAGTAATAATCATAATAATTTCATTATTGCAATGGATAGTAGCGGTGTACAGCCATCCAAATGAAGCAATGATGCCTAAAAAAGTCGACACACAAACCCAGACTCTGTCCCTGTCCCCATTCTGTAACACATCAACCTATACCCAGTGACGTTTAGCTATCAAGTTGTCACACTACAGTTGACTTCAGCCACTTATAAACCTATCAGTTTCATATTTGAAACCAATCCTATCTTACAGAGTTGAATTTTGGAGTCTTGATGTAAACATGTGCTCGTAGCAAGATAGTTTGTTTTCTCCAAATAAATATTTCTTTGACGTGTGAGTGGTGTTCACGTTCAAAAAGTGAATATCCACTGCACGGGACTTTCTCGGAACTTGCATTGATATCCACCATCTGAGCTGCTGTATGAAATAAATAGATGTCATCGTTTCCGCCCCCCCTCCCCCCCCCACCCCCACCCAAATGTTCTCTCTCTCTCTTTTTCTCTCTCTCTCTCGCTCTCTGTCTTTCTCTCTCTCTCTCTCTCTGTCTCTCTCGCCTCTCTCTCTCTCTCTCTCTCTCTCCTCTCTCTCTCTCTCTCTGTCTGTCTCTGTATCATTCTGGACTGATGAGACTTGATGTGTCTTTGTACTTCATTGTCATTTGTCTATTTACAAAGTAACTCGACGCAAACAGTTCATGGCTGGCTACATTTCTTTGCACATATTTCCTCTAGCGACATCAGAAAAGGTCACCCAGGGGACTAAAGAAAAAAAGAGAAAGCAGTGTGTTGCCCATAACTGAAGATAAAGCTTGTTGTTTACACACCAACAGAAGCAAAGGAAGGCAGACTTTAAGGAAGCCCACTATGTTATTCTTTCTCTCGGCATACCCAGGTAATCAATACCGTCAGGCAGCTGCACGTGCGCACGTGACAAGAGGGTCACACGCCGGAATGATCAGAATGCAGTTGGCTATCTTCGTTGATAGATGGATGGCTGCTTTTTGTTTGTAACTTGGGATATACTTGTGTGTTCTTGGAACCATGCATGATTCTATATTCAGTTTAATGTATATATCAAGACTGCAATTGCAAAACGTTTACGACAACATAAAAAACTATAAAGCGCATCTATTTATAGATAAAATGTTGATTGGATAAAGGGCTGCCATATGTAGAGAACGCATTAAAGAGGAAAATAGAAGGGACAAAAAGTAAATGAACGCTCTCCTCTCCTCTATCCCTTCTATCTCTCTCTCTCTCTCTCTCTCCCTCTCTTCATCCCCCCCCCCCCCCCCACACACACACACACAAACACAGATATACACTTGTAATCACATCTCTTTTAATTGTAGTTTTGTTAAATAGGGCGGGATGTAAGACAGCATTCATGTTTAATCCACTACCCTCTTCAAAAATGCATTCGTTTTCTCTCTCTCTCTCTCTCTCTCTATCTCTTCTCTCTCTCTCTCTCTCTCTCTCTCTGCGCCCGCCCATATGTGTGTGTGGGGTGTGTGTGTTGATGGTGTGTGTGTGGTGTGTGTGTGTGTGTGAGTTAACATGAGAAAGCAGTTCCTAAACGTTAATTATTTTTTGTGCTTGTGTATGTTCTTAGTTTTTTCATGTCATGCAATTTACCATACATATGGCGGTTGTTACTGAAACTGATCTGCTTGTGGCTGGTTTCATTTCCTTTGCAACCTTTTCTTCACACGACTAGAGACTGACGTCGCCAGAGAGTGATTCCACAAAGACGAATTGTCCAGGCAAGTGCTGAGAGAACTCTGGTTAAAGCACCTCCCTGACATGCTGCGGTTACTGCCCATGCATCCCATAATCAGTCTTGCAGAGATAAAATCCTGCGCCTATGCTGCTGCTCTGTCATGTTACAAGTTGACTGCTTTTTCAGTCCTTCAGAAGACACTTTAATGGCGAACTGAAGGTGTATTAATAATATGATGTTCCACAGCATGACCATAGGAAAGAAAGAAAGACAAAGTCTCTAAGCCGCTGATATTTTTGCTCAATACAGCCATATTTCCTACTGCACAAAGTCCAGACAGACTCAGCTAGCAGCATACAACAGGTGCAGGCAGCAGGTGTGGGTAGGTAGCTGACTCTCTTCACCACGACAGCCTGTCTTAAAGAAGATGACAGAAACATGTCATCAGGTGTATGCGTTTATTTGTGTATGTGTGAGTGCACGTGTGTGCATGGATGCGTGCGTCCAGTGCTGTGCGCGTGTTATATGTGTATGTACGTGCACGTACGGCGCGCAAACGCGCGCGCATGTGTGTAATGTCCGCGCACGTGTTCTATGTTTGTGTGTGTGTGTGTGTGTGTGTGTGTGTGTGTGTGTGGTGTGCGTGCGTGCGTGCGTGTGTGCGTGCGTGCGTGTGGTGTGTGTGTGTTGTGTGTGTGTGTGTGTGTGGTGTGTGTGTGTGTGTGTGTGTGTGCATGAGCGCGCGTGGGCATGTGCCTGGTGTGTGTGTGGTGTGTGTGTGGTGTGGTGTGTGTGTGTGTGGTGTGTGTGTGTGTGTGTGTGGAATGTGGGTGCGTGCGTGCGTGCGTGCTGTGTGTGTGTGTGTGGTGTGTGTGTGGTGTGTGTCGTGTGTGTGTGTGTTGTTTTCTTTTCTTCACAGTTCATCTCATTATCATGTCTGTCCTTGTGCCGAACTGGATGAGGATAAGTGATTGCTGGGTTCATTTTCCTTGTCTCTGAGTGTTGTGTATCTTGCCTGAAGAAGATCTAGGAGGTCGAAACGCGTCGGGTTTGTCTTGTGATTCGTTTGTTTACGTTGTTTGGCGGTGCTTTATCAATGACCTTTCAAATTTGCAGTCACCTCACTTTGAAAACTGGATCATTACCAACATCTTAAACCAGGGCTCTGCAAGGCGAGTCGGACATATTCCTTGCACCTTTTTTTCTTCGGTACGTTAGACTGACATCAGGAGGGAAAAAAAAAGCCATGTGCCATAAACCTGGACGAAGCTCTCACTCCCTGCCCTCTGTTGCTGCCTGTCTCATGTATGTGTGGACAGGATGCACTCTAAAATATCTCAATTTGTAACACCAACCCCCCCCCCCCCCCCCAACCTCTCTCTTCTTTTTGCTTGTATAATTATATTCCTTTTTCGTGCTTTTCTCCTCCTTGGTCTATTTTTTTCCTTTAATACAAGTTACCCATTCACCAAGCCTCTCAATCATGACAATGCGTGGCTTGCTTTGCTTTGCTGAAAAAGTGTTCCCTGTGACGTCAAAAACTGACGTCATCAAGGTGACCACGTGATTAACGGAGTCACAAGCCCCTCTGCATCCTGTCCGAGAGTCCAGCATTGATGAAACCCTTCCCCAGTATCACTCCATACTGCTTGCCAGTGTTTACCCCTTCTTACTCTCTCTTCTTCGTCAGACACAAAGTATGGCGGCCCAGTGACGTGCACAGATTGGCCAGACTCCATGATCAAAAAGAAAGGAAAGGAAAAAACCTTGGATAATCTGTCTCTTTTTCTTCTTTTTTTTTTCTGACTAGCCAAACCAGCCCCACTAACGCCTAGCAGATGGGCATGCACTGCACAGCACGCAGGGACGACATACACACACTGACCGAAACAATTATACCTGCTATATTGGTCAACAGCTGATGGATGGATGCTTGCTTTTGTGTTGTGTGACTTGGAGATCCATACATTGTTTTGATATTTTAGATCTGTGTTCAATTTGCCAGTAACCCAGTTAAAAGCGGAAACGACAGAGTATCCATGGAGGGATTCATGCTTTTGTTCATAACATGTTCAAGAGCACCCGAAAAATGAGTGACGGGGTTAATGTGCGAGGTCAGACAGCCATGGAACCCAAAGCTCAGCGGAAATGAAAAAGATCATTCTCTACTGGCCTATTTTCACACAACCTCTGTGTCTCGTTAGAATATGTGAACAGAGATTTGTGGGAAGAGTGCAGAGTGTTAACACAGAAGGAGGCATAACAGCTGGCACGGGAAGTCCGTAAGATTGTAGTACGCTGCCACTCAAACACACACACACACACACACCACACACACACCCACTCCACTCTCTCTCTCAACTCTCTCGCCTCTCTCTACTCTCTCCCCTCTCTCTCTCTCTCTCTCTCTCATCCTCTCTCTCGTGTGCATTGAGCATGTGTGAGTGTGAGAGCCTCTATCGTCCTCTCGCTCTCTCCTCCGTGTAAGCATGCGTGTGGAGTGCATACCCGTGCGTATATGTGCATGCTGCGTACATGTGCTATGTGCATGCGCTACATGGTTTGGGGCACTTTCCGCGTGCGTGTGTGTACGTGTGGGTGCCTGCGTGCGTGCGTACGTCGTGTGTGTGTGGGGGTGTGGGGGAGGTAACACACACGTAATGAGACTCCTCTCCCTCTCTTTTCTCTCTCTGGTTCTTGCTTGATTTTCCTTTTAACTTTAACACACACACACACACACACCACATGCACACACACAACACACACACACCAACACACACACACCACACACACACACACATAATTACATATACATATTTTTTTAGATTTTTTCTTTCGTCTTTTAGTTCCGAGGGCTCGAGTGTCAACAAGTACCCTTCTGCTTATTCTGTTTTCCATCTAAAAAAAAAAGTGCGTCCTCTGTGATCTTAGACTCTGTGTGTGTGTGTTTGTGTTTGGTGTGTGTGTGTTGTGTGTGGTGTGTGTGTGTGGGTGTTGTGTGTGTTGTTGCTGTGTGTGTGTGTGTTGTGCGCCACCTGCGTGCGTGCGCACGTGCGGTGCGTGCGTGCGTGCAGTGGATGCATGGATGCGTGCGTTGCTTGCCTTCGTGCGTGTGTTTGATGAATATGAGAAAGCAGTTACCAAACAGTATCATTTTGGTGTGTGTGTTTCTGCTTATTTTCGGTCCTGTGCAGTTTACCTATATTAAAGGGCGTTACTTTTACCTGATCTGAGCGTGGTTAGCTTCATTTTTCTTCGCAACCTTTTCTCTTCACGACTACAAACTGACGTCGCCGGAATGATTCTACAGGCACGAAATCCCCAGTACGTGCCGACAACGCCCCGGTCAGAGCAACTCCTTGACTGCTGGCATCACTACCCGGGTATCCCAAAACTGTGCCTAGCAGTGATGGTAACCATGCATTTAATGTTGCTCCGTCATGTCTGCAATCTGACTGCTCTTTCATATTAACAAGACATCATAATGGCGAACTGAAGGCAGAGTATCATTATCCCCGCAGCATGACCACAAAAAAAGAAAGCAAGAAAAGTCTCTTGGACCGCTATTTTTTTCCCATCAAATCAGCCACATTCCTGCTTGACCAAAACTAGCGTCCAGACACAAAACAGTTAGCAGCATATCCCCCCAACACCAATCAGAGTGTTATTTTCCCACCCGCGTGTTTGTGCACGCGGCTTTATGTTTCCACTAAATATTAAAGTGTACACTTTGGAATATAAGCGTTTACCAAGACGAAACTGTTCTATGGGGGGTGAAAGCCCTATTCACTCTCTCTCTCACTCTCTCCTCTCTCTCTCTCTCCTCCTATGACAGACTGTCTTAAGTGAGAAGCGCGTGCGTGTGTGTGTGTGTGTGTGTGTGTGTGTGTGTGTGTGTGTGTGGTGTGTGTGTGTGTGTGTGTGTGTGTGTGTGTGAGAGAGAGAGTGCGTACATGCGCGCGCACGTCCCTGCGTGCGTGAGTGCGTGAGTGCGGGCGTGTGTGTGTGTGTGTGTGTGGTGTGTGTGTGTGTGTGTGTGTGTGTGTGTGTGTGTGTTGTGTGTGTGCGTGTGTATGTGTGAGTGTGTGTGTGGTGTGTGTGTGTGTGTGTGTGTGTGTGTGGTGTGTGCGTGTGTATGTGTGAGTGTGTGTGTGTATGTGTGAGTGTGTGTGTGTGTGTGTGTGTGTGTGTGTGTGTGTGTGTGTGTGTGTGTGTGTGTGTGTGTGTGTGTGTATGTGTGAGGTGTGTGTGTGTGTGTGTGTGTGTGTGTGTGTGTGTGTGTGTGTGTGTGTGTGTGTGTGTGTGTGTGTGTGGTGTGTGTGTAGGACCGTAAAGCAGGTTTCTAAAGGAAAGGGTGAGGATGGCATGGAATGCAGTATCTCAGACAGCGTTTTTACGAT
>JADBJO010014973.1:35000-37500 GCA_016801955.1 Conus betulinus
TAGGCACAGGTGGCGTTGAATTATTGCATATTTTATTTCTTTATTGAAATTTCTTTGCGATGAATGTGAATGATTTTGATTACTCAGTGTTACAATTTTTGTCGTTGAAAACAATGGGCATGCAAAGATCATTTGACACCTCAGGGCTCCAATTTAACTACTTTGTTCTTACCTGCACAGTTTCCTGGTGTTTCAGACGGCTACATGTGGTCCACTGTCCAGCCATTCAAAGTGGATCCTGATAGTTACACGCAGAAGGCTTCTTTTCTTCCTACAAAAGATGTTACCGGGAGAGGATTTTTTTTTTTCTGACCTGGCTTTCCCAGTACTTCGTTTTGCTGGAGTCCTGTTCACTCCCGCAGGTCACCAACCTCTTCTGAGCTCTTCAGTAACCGCGCGCCACGAGAGAATTGTTCAGTTTACTAGGCTGCCCTCTCAGGTTACCATGTATGTCACTGTGTCATTGTCCACTGTTCAGTAAGGTCGGCCCATCGCCTGCACGAGGCCTTTGCAGGTGTGCCAACCACTGTGTGTGTGCTTCAAACATGACAGTTGGATGCTGTCAGTGACAAAATAGTGTGAAAAAACCATTGAGCCCCTGAACAGGAAGCAGACAGAAAGACAACAGATAGGTAATACATATGCAATTGTACTCCATCTAGTGAGAGTTGGTGTTATTTAGCCTCACCACTCCCGCCCACGCTTCACCCATCTTCCCTCTCATATATCTCTCTTCACATTAGTATGATATCCAGTGACCCCAGAAAATGCGTCACTTCCATGCTGCTGCAAATTCTAACCTACTACTTCACCCCCATCCTCTCCTACTCTCCATTTTTCTTCGTCCCCATTTACGCCTCAGCAGAGTGAAGGTGTGGTGGTGGGGGGAAGGAGGAAGGGGGGACAGGAATAAATGAATAAAGACACTGTTGCGAGAAAGCAGTTTAAAAGCTACTTTGAAAGGAATTATATATATGGTTCTAATATGTATCGAAACAGATCCTGGGTGAATGAAATTATAACCAACAAATCAGGTAAGAGGGGTGCTTTGGGTTTGGATACTGACACTTTTTAAATGACCAGGGGCAGTGGAACTCTCATGGTTAAGGTCATAAAGAGTAGGTACTGTACTGTCAGGGGACATAATCAAAAGTTGCTTTTAGTAACATACCTGGCCAACAACTGATACCCACGACAAGATGACTTGAAAACAATTACCACAAGCATGACTTGGCATGCATGCAATGGCGCTAGGCAAAACGCAGAAATAAATTAATCTGATGTATTATGGCCAGATGGACATTCCTCATATTAACAAAGATTCTTCGCCTTTTCTGTTGGACACACTGGCATCTACCACGCTTCGAATCCAATCCATATAACGGATTTAGCCTTGGAAACCTGCTTAATATTTAGCGCCTTATTGCAGCAGTCTTGAAGACAAATAAAGTTTGCAGGCTTACGGTTATCACCTTGCTTATCGTCCAGTTCTAGAGTGTCGGTGGCAAGAAAGAATTCTTACATAAGAAGTTTGAGGAACACCCTCCTGATTAGGAGTTACCAACAAGGAAAAGCTTTGTGACCTGATCTGTCCTAGTAGAATTTAGACAGTGTGTTCCATATTTTCTGGTTTATCCAAAGATATGCACTGAAGACAGTAACAGTGAGCATTACTTTGTTTCTTCAAATCTTCTGTGTGGTTAAGCACAAATGTGACTTGTTTTTACGTTAGTTCTGATTTGAAGACGTCAGCACACAGAATCTGTGCGCCCGTGAACAGCTCGCTGTCGACAGTTTTCAGCAGTCGACACTGGGCCACCCGGAGGACACAGGTGACTGGTAATTATCACAGATATGACGTCACACAGAGTTGTCTTTTACTGCTACTACTACTTACAGACTTCTCGATTTGCAGACAGGAGCCACTTAAAACAAAAGTGCAAAGATCAAGATTATATCAACACAGTGTCTTCATGCTCTGTCTTTTACTCTGTGACGAAAGTAATTTATCAGTCTGGCAGACGAGAGCGAAGGAGAGAAGAGGAAAAAAAAAGCAACAATAGACAGCCAAGCTCAATAAAAATGAAACACACACACACACACCACACACACACACACACACACACACACACACACACACACACACAGAGAGAGAGAGAGAGAGAGAGAGAGAGAGAGAGAGAGAGAGAGAGAGAGAGAGAGAGAGAGAGAGTTGGTCCACAACAGGAAGACTCATGCATGTGATATGCAGCCATCCATCATAAACTCCCTCCCCTCCTTTCCTGGTCTGTCACCCATGTACACTACCCTCCCAAATTTTCCATTTTGGTTTTCTCTATCCTCTACCCCCTTCTTGCTTTTTTTTCATCTTTTCTTCCCTGGAGGACAGTTCAAAGTGATGCCCTGCACCTCTTGTTCAGAGAACTGACCATGTCTACCCTTGGCTGCTAGCACGTGAGTGATGAACTGTCTGCAATCTACATGTCTACCAGCACCCAAT
>JADBJO010014974.1:5000-10000 GCA_016801955.1 Conus betulinus
TATAGCAGCTGTGCCCTGGGCCATTGGTCGGTTGATCCAGTCTGTAATGACAATCCACACAACGTGTTGTGGGACAGGCCATGTTGTGAGGAGGTGGAGTCACGCTATGACTCACTCACCCGTGCATCTGTCTCTCCTCTCTCTCGCCCAGTCCCTCTGACACTGTCTCTCTCTCTGTCTCTCTCTCTCTCTCTCTCTCTCTCTCTCTCTCTCTCTCTCTCTCTCTCTCTCTCTCTCTCTCTCTCTCTCTCCTCCTCTCTCTCTCTCCTCTCCCCTCTCTCTTTCCCCCCTCTCTCCCCCCTCTCTCCCCTCTCTCCTCTCTCTCTCCTCACCCCCCTCTCTCTTTCACCACCTCTCTGAGCCGGCCGACCGTATGCCGTGTTCCTTCTATAAATGAGCTGCACGTTCACACCCGTACACACCTGTCTCGAGGTCTTCATCTTCTGTTGTCTTCACAGAGGTAAGAGGTAAGATGCCACCTTTAACGTGATTATAGTTGGGCAGACTAAGCTTTGTTCAGTATGTCAGAGATTCACTTTAAAGAACAAAAAAAGCTGTTGTATGAAGAGACTATACGTATGTGTAACATGGTAAGTTATATATTTTGTTCATAGGTATACTGAGTATGACTAGTTTAACATTCTGATGATGGCTTCTACTTCCACTTAATGGCAGAAAATAAAAGTGAAATCACATGCTAATAAAACAAAACTCAAAAAAAAAAAATCAAGAACGTTTCAATGTGACATATTAAGAATCGCTTGCTTTTTTTTTTTTTCTTTTCTTTTTTTACAAAGGACGTTTTCTTTTGCATGGTGGTTTTCTTTTGTTCCAGGGGTTGTCCTGTTTTTTTTTCTTGCCAATGTTTCATATTTCGCTTTTTTTGACGTCGTCGTT
Source organism: Conus betulinus (assembly GCA_016801955.1). NCBI lineage: Eukaryota > Metazoa > Mollusca > Gastropoda > Neogastropoda > Conidae > Conus > Conus betulinus. The sequence goes on from JADBJO010014974.1 coordinate 5,898, forward strand.
TTAACTTTGTTTTGTTTGATCTTCATTCCTAGGGCAATTTTAATTCATATTGCTTGTACCTTTGCTGACCAATAATGTCTATGTCAAGGCTGTTAGAACTGAATGTACTGGCCTACACATTCCTTAAAATCAAAGACAGCTGGCGTTCAGTTACCTGTTCAAGTCTAATATTCTGTCAAAAACGAAATCCTTAAACTTGATATAACTAAAACGCACGTTTCACACGACATTCTGATATTCTTTATCATTTGAGGCCTAAACTAGCACAGGATAAATGCTTGCATATCAGAAAACTGTATCTGAAAATATTTGCTAAATTAGTTCAAGTTCACACACACACACACACACACACGCACACACACTTACATGCACACGCGCATGGAGAGAGAGAGAGAGAGAGAGAGAGAGAGAGAGAGAGAGAGAGAGAGAGAAGAGAGAGAGAGAGAGTTGTGCATATGTGTGTGTATTCATGCCATGCAAAACTGCTTCAGCTTGTGCAGAAAATCGGATGGTCTGCGGGTCTGGTCTGCTTTTGATGGGTATTATTTTTTGAGCTAATCCCTGTAATTTTTGGGAGTCCACCCTGTACAATGCAATCCATTCATCAACTACTCTGGCATCTCTCTCCCTCCCTCCCTCCCCCCCTCTCTCTCTTTGAACGTATGTATGTATGTATGTATGTATGTATCTCTCTCTCTCTCTCTCTCTCTCTCTCTCTCTCTCTCTCTCTCTCTAAGTTGCAGGAATGGTGCTCGGTACTTATTCTTGGAATTTATTAGTTTCTTACACACACACACACACACACACACACACACATATATATATATATATATATATATATATATATATATATATATATATATATATATATATATATATATAAAAAATTGGAAAGCTGTAAACTGTTTACCAGCATGCCTTCTGCATTGAGTGATTCCCAGATTGATACCCTTTTCTTTTGTCCTCTTTTACATCTGCGGGTCTTGTATGGTCTACTGGCATTGTCATCTGATTGCACAAGTTCCATCTACACAGAAAGAAAATCCAAGTCAATACGGGCTAGTATTTGTATTGAGCGTTGTTTTGTTGATTGTTCCTTCTTCTTTTCATTAGTCAGTCAGAAAAACTGGAAAGGATACTCTCTCTCTCTCTCTCTCTGTCTCACACACACACACACACACACACACACACACACACACACACACACACACACACACACATAGACACACTTACAGACGGACAGACAGACAGACATACTTGCGTGAGCGCTTTACGCGCACGCATGTTTCAATTCATTTATAATGCAACAGGAGATCTTACATTTTATCTTTGTGCATGCCCCCTTTGCTCATTTGTGGTGGTCAAGAAAATATGATTTGATTTTGTTTTGTTTTTGTTTTGTTTGTTTACTTGTTTGTTTTGTTTTGTATTATGATTGCAGTGATAATGGTTTTTTCGCTTTTTCATTTTGATATTTTTTTTCCGTGTGTTCATGGTATATGTTTTTTTTGTTGTTGTTCAAAACTATTATAAATTCTGAAGTTTGACCGGGTTGGATAGATTCATTTTATGCAGTCAGTTGTATATGAGTTTGGTGACCTCTTTTGGGATCGATGTATTTACACATGTATGTTATTGTCTTCTCCAAAGCTATTTCGTAAACAGAAATGTACAGTAGTGTGTTTATCTTCTCAATTAACTGTCAGGGCCTCAATAGTTCGAACAAGAGACGTGATGTCTTTCATTATCTAAGGTGTAAAAAATATTCTGTGTACTTCTTGCAAGACACTCATTTGGGGGCTATAAGGCGTATTTCTCAATTTACTCTTCCAACGCAAGAGGAGTCGCAATTCTGTTTAATAACAACTTTGAATTTAAGGTTAAGCAAATTGTTAAGGATGATTCTGGAAACTTTCTCATGATACATGCTGAGACACATAGGAATGATTACCTTTTAGTTAATATATATATGGGCCAAATAAGGATGAATTTTACAATTGTCTCAAACAAAAAATCATTGGGCTTGGTACAGAAAATGTTATAATAGATGGGGATATTTTCAATCTGGTCCTTGACCCTTCCAGAGATTATCATTATTACAAACATATAAAAATTCCTCACGCAAAAACAGGCTGTTAAAAACATGGTCGAAAATCTAGACCTGAATGACATTTGGTGGGAACTAAACCCAGAGTGTCGCCGTTTTACGTAGAGAAGAACCAATCCTTTTCAACAGGCCAGGCTAGCTAGATTCTTTTTTATATCAGACACAGTTGTTTTTATTATACTGATGAAGAGACATTGAATCTGGGTACAGAACAGATCACTCTGCTGTGTGTTATTTAAATCTAAAATTTAATGAAGACTATAAAGCGCAATACTTTTTAGAAACTTAACTCGTCTCTGTTGAAAGATAAGTCATATTTAGATGAAATCAATACTGTGATTGAAAACGTTAAAGAAGAATACGCTATAAATACAGAAAATATTAATGAAACAGACGACAAATTACAATTATCAATTTTTTGATGATCTATTTCTCGATTTCCTGTTAATGAAAATAAGGTCGAAAACAATTGCTTATGGTACTGTGAATAAAAGAAAGAGTAATGAAGAGGAAAAACAATTAGAAAAACACATTATTAAGTTAGAAAAAAAAAAGAAAACTGAAGATGATTATCAAAGTCATTAACGAGAAAAAAGAACGACTGTCGGATATCAGAGGAAAACGAATAGAAGGAGTTTTGTTAAGATTACGCGCTAGATGGATAGCAGATAGAGAGAAAGTTGGTAGTTATTTTTGTAATCTCGAAAAACGGCATTACATCAGTAAAAACATGGCTAGACTAATTGATAAACAAGATAATATTCTAACAAGTCACAAAGACATATTGAAAGAAGTATATAGCTTCTATAAAACATTATACACAGAAAATGCTATAGAAAATTGTGATATAAAAGATTTGGTGTGAAAGACATCCCCCATTTTAAATGAAACAGAAGCAGTGGACTTAGAATGTCTTATTACATTGGAGGAAGCGACATATGTCTTAAAGACAATGAAAAATAATAAAAGCCCCGGTTCCAGTGGTTTCACTACTGAATTCTTTAAAGTCTTTTGGAAACAGATTGGTGTATATGTTGTTGGTGTATTTGTCGTTAGAGCTTTAAATGCAAGTTTCAACAAGGAGAACTGTCATCTGAGCAAAGAGAGGGAATAATTACATGTATACCAAAAGGTGATAAATCCAGCAGTACATAAAAAAAACTTGAGACCTATTTCTCTGTTAAATGTCGTTTATAAGATAGGGTCCTCTTGCATTGCCAAGAGAATAAAATCTGTGTTGCCTAAAATCAGACCGGATTTATTAGAAATAGATACATTGGCGACAATATAAGATTGATATTTGACACTATATCCTATTTAGATGAAAATGATCTGCCTGGTTTGTTGTTAAACATAGACTTTGAAAAAGCCTTTGATTCGATTAATTGGGAATTTATGTCGAAAGTCCTAAAAGCATTTGGCTTCCAAAAAGATATTTGTAGGTGGATAAGCACATTCTACAAAAATATCAAGTCTTGTGTTATTGTGAATGGATAGGTTTAACATTGGTTCGATATTAAAAATGGATGTCGACAAGGAGACCCAATTTCACCATATCTGTTCGTAATCTGTCGAAATATTAGCCATTATGGTAAAGGAAAATCGATATATTCGGGGAATCAGAATGAATGAAACTGAATTTAAGATTTCTCAATATGCTGATGACACGAGAAACAGTGTCTGTGTATGTGTGCGTGCGTGTGTGTATAGCAGCAGTAGTAGTAGTAGTCGTCGTCGTCGTCGTCGTCGTAGTAGTAGTAGTAGTAGTAGTAGTGGTAGTTTCCTTTCACGTCTTTTCACAAAATCATGTGTGTGTGTGTGTGTGTGTGTGTGTGTGTGTGTGTGAAAGAGGCTGGGGAATATCATAAAGAGCAACCCAAGATCTCTAGGATCAGGAGTTCTGAGATCTACCCACTGAGCTATTCTGGCCCTGACCATTCACAGTTAGTGCTGGCTGTGCGTTCGGAAGTGCCTTTATCCTTTACGTCATTTGTTT
>JADBJO010014974.1:15000-27500 GCA_016801955.1 Conus betulinus
GGGGGGTGGTGGAATTGTGACAAGTTTGGGGAGTATTGTGTGGGGGAAATATTGAGTTGGTGGAGTATTGAGCAGGAGGAATATTAATATCAGAGAGTTGAGTTTGAAACCAGGGTTGTCGACAAGGAGGCTAGGAGTGTCTGTCCTTTTTCACTGGTGCTTTTCCAGCCAGCACAATTTGTCTCATTCCTCTGCTAGTTTGTGGTCTGCTTCTTTGATGCCGAGCTGGCTGATGTCCGTTCTTCAGAAATGCTGGTAGTGACACTAGATTTCTCTGATGCTAATTTTGATTCTGAGAAGAAGCTTTCTTTCGTTCTTCTGTGTTGTTTTGTTGGACTGTCCCCTCTTCTTTTGAACATTTTCCTCCTGAAGCTTGCATACGTTTCCCTTTACATTTTCGAGTGTTTTTTTTTTTTAGAGTTTCTATTTTCTGGCCGACGTTTTCATTCATAGACTGTAGAAGATTCATGTCATTCTGGGGGTGGTCCTCGGTCCCCTAACTCAAGACGTTCATTCCAATCGAATAAGTCACGTTCTCTTTTCCTTTGAAGCGGTCCGAGATCATTTTGACTAATTGTACGTAATGTTGTCAGTTGGAGATTCTTTTTGTTTGATTGTTGATGTTTGGTTTTTAAAGAATTGCCTTCTGCTTAAGAGTGCTAAATCCCAGATAACACCAGCCACCGTGGCGAAGTGGTTAGCGTCGCGGACTCCCGGCTGGGAGGTCGTGGGTTCGAATCCCATCAGAGTCATGTGGGTTTTTTTCTGCCCTGACCGGCTCCTACCCAGAGCTGAGTTTGCTGCGGACTCAGTTGGGAAGACTGGGACCACTCAGTCGAGTTTCATCCACTTAATGGATGCGTTTCTGAGAGTGTTGCTCAAATTTTTCCTGACCAACACTGCAGGTGCCTGTATCTCTCGGGCCTGGTTGACGCCGGGATATATTATGAAAGGAAGCGTAGAGTACAGCCCTGTCATGTAGTCTCAGACCAAAGTGGAAATCCGTAGCATCATCTTCATCATCCTCATTCTCATCGATCAGCATTAAAAAAAAATGTCTCAAATTCTGTGGCCCTTCATGCCCTGCTCTCATGGTGACCTCAGTTTCGATGTCTTCTCCACGTCTGTGGCCTTGGTTTGGTTCCGTCGGGGTTACAGGTATCGGCGAGTCCATGGGGGCTGTCGTTGGACGGACGTGGTGGCACCCTCCGGGGGGAGAGCTCACTCACGCCGGCTCCGCGACTAAGCAATTATTGTCGTCATTAGGGGGCTTAGTAGGTGGCGTCCTGCGTATATTAGATCAGAACAGGCGCCACTGAACACCACCGAAGTGACTCGGCAGCAGTGCAGTGTCTCCTCCGGTGGGTTGCCTCTTGACGACTTGACATTGACTGCTCCCAGTGGATTGCCAGTGCCGGGGCTGCGGCGGGACCAGCCGGGCTGTGGCTGTGGACGGGGTGTAGGAATGAGCGGCGTGGGTGCACTGCCTCTGAGGTGGCGCAGAAGTTGGGACAGAAAAAAAAATCCCAGATTACGTCTCATTAAGAGGAAATTTAATTAAGGACTATGAACGTCCCACCATGACATGTCCCGTCTTTTTCTTTTTTTTTTTTTTTGTGCAGTCGGGCACAAAATGCTATGTAGGATATCAGGCTATCATCTTCTTAATGGACCTAATTATGCTTAATTTCTTCATTTTTTCCCAAAAGCATACTACAATCACGTTCTATTAGTGCTTGTATGTAAAGCACACGTCCGTTGTCTTTTTTTCAAGTTTTTGGACAACTGCATGACGGAATCAGAGAGAGAGAGAGAGAGAGAGAGAGAGAGAGCGAGAGAGAGAGAGAGAGAGAGAGAGAGAGAGAGAGAGAGAGAGACAGACAGACAGACAGACAGACAGACAGAGACAGAGACAGAGAGACAGAGAGACACGAGAGACAGACACTGACACTGACACTTTTTTATTGATTAGGCCATAGACACACATCAAGAGGGACTTACGCAAGACGGAGGCATATAAATAAATAAATATTACTATTATTATTATTCATTATCCATTTATAATCACAAAAGCCTGAAAAAAGTATGTTGCAAGTTTAATTGGTATAGATTGTTATTGTTTGCAGGAAGAAGTAAAGTTTAAAGCTTGAAGGGTTATTAGAATACTTTTTTTTGCTATGCACGATTCTCCAATTTCCTGATATCTTGGACAAGAGAGGATGAAGAGTACCTCTGTTTCTGCGTGGAATCGAAAAAAAATGGACAGTCAAATCTTCTTTCACAAGTGTTTTTCTCCAGAACGTAATCTCGTGATCTTCAAAGGCGAAACTCCTAACCTTAAGCGAATGAAAAGTGTTCTAACCCTGAGATGTTTCAGCTGATTCAGATATGACGCTAGAGATAAGGAAGATTTGAATGTGCTATTGAAAGAATATCGTTCACTTGAATTAATGTTTCTTGACCATTCTTGCTAACAAGTCTATCTTTAAACTCGGCTTAAAAATGTTTCTCATCGTCTACTCCTTGATTTTCCCAAACTTCTTCAAAGCCATACTGATACAGTGTGTGACAGACAGATGACGCCCATGTTTTTCTATTTGGTTCATAAAGATATAAAACTATTTTGTATGTTTTAAATGACAACCGGTGGCGAAACATTTTTTACTACACGTATTCAGTATTTCATATACTTTCCGAATAAGCTAATGTATAATGGGTAACGACCTGTTTCACCATAGACCATGAAATTAGGTGTTTTAATGGGAACGTTCAAAAATCTTTTTACTGCAAACGAGTGAACTCTCTCAATGGCTGGCTGTTAGATCATATCCAATGCCCACACCTCTCTGCACCATAGCTGAGCATGGGCTTGATTGGCGTATCAAAAAGCTTAAAGAATATTGAAGACACCTCCCTCGTAGCGACAAGAGGAATCGGAAAATACATGTAACTCACTTTTTCGCACGGTTAATGATATCATTCAAAGCATGCGAGAACGACTAGCGAATATAGAGGTAGATACCAAGGTACTTATACATGTTAAGCAATTCCATTAGATTATTACCATAATCTTACTGCTTTTTCGCAGCAACATGTCTTCCATTTCTGAATATAATTATGCTTGATTTATCGACGTTAACATCCAGGTCTAGTTTCATTGTAACTTTGTGCAAAATATGTAACTGGTTTTGTAAACCACAAACAGAATCAGATGCCAATATGACGCCATGTCTGCCAAAGTTTGTGATTTCCTCTGCAAGTTCGTTAATAAGAAGTGAAAACAAAATAGGACCACACATTTCACCTTGTTTCAGGCCCCTGAGGCATAGAATGAGTCTGTCAACTCACCACCACAACGAACCTTAGCTTGGATTACTCTGCACATGCTTTGCATGGCTCTGTACATTTCGCCATTTATACCATGTTTCCTTAATATGGTCCAGAGCTTAAGTCCACTCACCGAATCGAATGCTTTTCTGCAGTCAATAAAGGCTACACACAACTTTCTATGATCCAAGAATTGTTTCCGAACCAGAGTAGAGTGAATAGAGTGAATAAATGATTGATGGTGCTAAGTTGTTTTCAGAAACCAGACTGGCTGTCATTTAAAATGTTATTATTTTCAGTCCACTGGGTTAGCCTTTTGTTTAAAATGAAGCTATACAGTTTGCTGCATACATTTAATAAAGAGATGCCTGTATAGTTATCTTGGGTATTTTGGTCGCCTTTCTTATGCTGCGTTGTGTATAACAGCCTCAGACCAATCATCCGGACATCAACCTAATGTAAATCATTTTAAAAGAGTTTCACCAAGTACGAAACAATAGTAGCTGCCGAATTTTTAAGAAATTTCGTTGATGATCCCATCGGGTCCCGCTGCTTAACCATTTTTTAAGCTGTGCAGAGCTGAGTGTATTTCCAGTTCAGTAATATCGTTTTCGAGCATATCAAAGTTGAATCCCTTACTAGAAGTAGTGTCACAGTTATCGTCGCTGTTCTTATCATCACCTTCGACTTCTTGTGCATCAAATACGATGGAGAAATAATTATACCATTCCTCTTTGGTTATTGTATTTTGTGGAGAACGCCTTGTTATATGCGATTTGAGTTTTGCCCCAAAATGCCTTTGGATCATTGATTATTTTATGCAGGGATTCAATGATGTTTAAACGATGCTCATCGCCTTTCATTTTTTGAAGAGTTTTTTTTAATACTCTCTGGGTTTCTGAGCATATGTCTGTCTGTCCTCAATATCATTTATTCTGTTCAATGTTCTCAGAAATTGCCGAGTAACTCGTCTACTTTTTTGCACTCTAGGCCCAGAACAAATCTACTTTTTTTCTTTTCCTACAATTAGTCTTTTTTTTTTCGTGCATTGTTCGGCGTTTTAAAATACCCTTATTAAACTTTTGAGTAGACACATTGATGTCATGATCAATCAAATCAGCGGCTTCTCTAAAAAACAACAAGTCTTACCTCTTTTGTACCCAAACCTGCTAGAAATTCATCTCTCGAATCAGAATTCCAAACGTATTTTTTTTTTCATGTAAATGATGTTACTTTAATGTGTGAACACGGAACTGTTTCTCTTGATATACCAACATGCAATTCCACTGACATGTGTTTCGTTTTATTTTTTTAGCAGCATTCAATGACTGTAGCAATGATACCCAAATTGTTGACACACTAAAATAAACAACAAACAGGTAGGGTAACTCTTGCTCCCACAAGAAAACATAACTCAAAAGGAATGCTGCTTACGACGCCGAATCGCCTAGCAGACATGACAGCACACAGCAAAAAAGGATGTACCAAGCTTGCCCATGTGCCCTGTACCGAACACATCTACACAGCAACAAGAATTGGATAAATGAACAAATATAAAAATGAACTTTTATTCAAGACTGGCACAGCCTTTCAAAACTTGAATATAGTCAGACAAGTACAAGGACGAACAGAAACAAATACACATAACCTCGATTTAACTCAAACGAAATCAATATGACATGAGGCAGGAAACAGTAAACAATAAACAATAAAACAAATAGGTCAACTCTTGCTCCTGCAAGAAAACATAACTCCAAAGGAATGCTGCTTACGACACCGAATCGCCTAGCAGATATGACAGCACAGAGCACACAGAACAAACAAGGAACCATCTCCCAAAAAAGGATGTTCCAAGCTTGCCCATATACCCTGTACCGAACACATCTAGACAGCAACAAGAACTGTAGAAATGAACAAATATAAATTAAAATTTTATACAAGATAATAACTTAGTCAATGATATTGTTGCCAGTAGATGAAATAAAAAAGAAACACAAGGAAAGAAGGGTCATACTGAACAGATAGACAGACTGACAGATAGACAGAAATAGAGAATCCGTTTTCACGCCCTTTGAAGACCTGAACGAAATGACATTGATGAAGGTGTTGAACTGTGTGTTTCAGAGGACCCCAATGTATGTCTAATCACTGGCAATCCCGACATCAAACCTTTCGGCAATTCAAGTACTATAACCTTATTCAACTACCCGTGTCAGTATGGGGCTGCTTGGCTGTGTCTACATGATGAAGAACAGTAAGACGTGAAAAAAGTATCTGTCTGTTGAACTGATTGCTGCTCTCTCAACGTGACACGTCCTGAAGAGCGTGAATATGTTTTACATAGGACTGAGGCCGTCTTTGTTGCTGTACTTCATTTATTAGGATGTTGTGCTAATTTCTTCTGCACTTTGACTTTGGATATTACATACCAACTTTTCGATATCATACATAAACTTTTGGATGTTATGTACCATCTCATTCTGTTATTGTCAGACGTAGGTTATCCATGCATGCACGCACATACACACACGAACATGACGTCTTTCCTCCGCACACAACTGCATCCACTCCATACACATAAGGCACAAACAAAGGTCAATTTCGATTCATCCCCTCCTTAATCTTTTAAAATCCCAAGGGGGTTCTTTACTCTGGCATCAATCAAAGCTTATATATTTTCATAATCTGTTATTCTTTCAGCTGGTGCAACCAATCAAGCACGCTTCTTTGAAGCTCAATACTAATGTTGCAGGTTTACTCACTGCAAGTGTCTGCACACACTCTCTGTGGTGTCCAGAACTGGCTTCCTCTGTGCGGGATCCCATACTGACCACTACAAATCACATTTACTGGTCGGTGACAAACTTTTGCCCAACCTGGATCTTCCCCCGCGGATCGGAACTTGGCCCGGGAACGCGTGCAGCCCCCGGCCATCCACCTTAGTGCCCGATCTCCAGTCTCTTCTTTCCTCTACCGCACGGGGAGTCGGCCCAGCTATAACAAACCAGATAAAACACGAGTTCAAAACACTGCCAGCCAGTTAGCAGTCATATTACACTTTAACATTTTTGAACTCTTCAATTTTTCAAATATAGTTTCGGTTCCGACAATAAACCGTTGAAAACAAAATGGAGAATCATCTAGATTCTCACAATATAAAATTAGAAACTTACGGCTTGAGTACCGATCAATCAACTACAATTCACATACTTCTGTATGTGTTAGGCCTCTGCCTTTATCAATGGACACACAGTCCGCCTCTTCTTCACCTAAAATCATCTGTTCCATTCTCAGAGTGCGCACTGATACAGGTCAACGCCTGTTTATATTCAAAACCGAGTGAACAGTGTTAAAAATTTCACTCAAACCCTGGGCCACGTTCAGTCAATACGCTCCCTTGTGTCACACGACTAACCTATAGTGTAACGCACGAATCAATAATCTTTTTTGTTAATCTGTACTGTCTCATGTAATCGCGTAGCATACGAAATATCGCTCCGCATTACATGACAGTTATCTACCTTCTCATTCTGTTATATACAATTCATTCTGTTATATACCATCTCGTTCTATTATACACCATCTCATTCTATTAGATACATATCATTCTCTTTGATTTACGTTTCGTTTTTGGCCTCCTCTCGTGTCACTCTTTTTGGCTCCCTAGTGCACAGTTACATGCAGATGTAGCCTGTTGTAGCTGAATTTCAGTGTGCACAAGTTAAAGTCAACATGAGCTACTCACCCAGAGGAAACAATGTACAACTGTACAGTGGGACCTGTTCTGAAATATACAGAGAACTCCATCTATTAACCCTTACACTAACGGCAGTGATCAATCAGTCACAGAACCAGAGTGAGTTAGAAGCTCCCTCCAGAGAGCACCACCGAATTCCAGGGATCAAAGATCTGATGCTACTCCATCACCGCTATGGACCCGAAGAGGTCGTAACGTGAACATGCCAGAAAATATCACTTAATTCGTAAGGTTTTTAATGGCGGAAAAATAAGTTTTCATTCTTTTCTTGTTACAATATAGACATTTGAGTCTAGATCCTCCGACCACTTTATCCTTTTATTTTTTTTTCAGCAAATGAGTCACAGACGGTGATGTTGCTGGCTCTGGGGCAGAAAGATACCATCCTTATTTGAATCACTTAGTCTAAGAATAGATGCATGACATGTTGCGTATGTGTGTGTGTGTGTGTGTGTGTGTGTGTGTGTGTGTGTGTGTGTTTGCGCACGCGCGCGCGCGAGCACGTGTGTATGTGTGTGTGCGTTTAAGCGTGCGTGCATGAGTGCATGTGTGTGTGTGTGTGTGGTGTGTGTGTGTGTGTGTGTGTGTATGCATGAGTATTTGTGTGTGTGTGTGTGTGTGTGTGTGTGTGTGTGTATGCATGAGTATTTTGTGTGTGTGTGTGTGTGTGTGTGTGTGTGTGTGTGTGTGTGTGCGTGTGTGTGTATGAGTGTGTGTGTATGTGTGTGTGTGTGTGTGTGTGTGTGTGTGTGCGCGCATATGTGTGTGTGTGTGTGTGTGTGTGTGTGTGTGTGTGTGTGTGTGTAGTAAAAAAAAAACAACAAAAAAACATCGAATCAAAATAATCCCAACCTTTTTGGTTTTTACTAACCCATTGTTAGTTTGTGCCCTTGTCTCCTTTGCGGGCTGCACGCAGCAACAGACATCAGAGGAAACTGTTGTCTTCATCTCAAACTGACGTTTATTTTTGTCACATGCTTGTTGGTTCGTGGTTTTTATTTTACATCTTTTCATCTGGCAAATGATATTAGACGGACGGAAAAAAAAAAACAAAAAAACAAACAAACAAACAAACAAAAAACCCACTTAAGTCATTTCAACACATACATCTGCATACACCTATGAAAAGATAAGAGCATATCAGTTAAGGACCTCATAATAGTCTAGCTACCTCAGAACTGGCTAAAGTGGCGACAATCTCAATTTTGCATGAGTCAGACAGAACTTGACTCTTATTTTCATATATTTCAAGATTGATACCTTTCGCCTAATACATTTCAGTTAAAATTGGACAATCTAATAGAAGGTGATGCACAAAGATGAATTTTCCACAGACACACACGACTTCAGGAGAAAATTTGGTCTTCCATGTGTTCAGCCTTAATTTTATGATAATCTTAGCCAGATGGCGTGAGCAGCTAGGCAGTGTGTAGTATTTTTCACAGAAAGAAGGTTTTGTAAACGTTGTATTCCGGGTTGAATAATATTTCACACTTGGGAGGATGTAATGGCAAATTATTTAGCACACATTCTGAACAGTTTTTTGTGCACCACATTTAGCTAGATTATCTGCTGTTTCATTCACTCTGAGACCACAATGTGAAGGAATCCAACAGGGAGTCTACGATTATACCCTGAGACATAATACAAAGTATCAGGTACCTTATTTCATATAGTAAATCTTTTCTGGCCTTACAGTCCCAAGTTTGTAGTGATTGAAAAACAGACTTGGAATCAACACAAAACAGCACACTAAAAAAGGATATTGGAGTATTATGTACACAAAATAAAGCCTTCAGTATAACATACAGTAGAAAATACGTCTAGATGTAGTCACATATGTGATTCGAAGCCTGTCAGTAAAAATTCAGTTACTGATATTTTTGTAAATTCGAATAAAGATTTTCCAAGTAGAGCCAAGGACATCTCATATATCAGCCAATAATGAATTATAAAATGACACAATGTAGTGTGTTACATATAGTAGATGCAGCGTCTACAGTCGATTCCATGATCATTAACATAATTGTATGAAATAACAGAAAGTCTAGCTAAACTTGGGGCACGAAACTGTTCAGAATGTGTGCTAAATTGTCACATGCTCACAGGTCGCAGATTCAGGACACCTTCTCTTGTGCTGAGATGTAACTTGCTCATTGAACAATTGTAGATGGTTTTCACACACACATTGCCATTGTATTCTTACAAATGCCAACGTTTGCTATACAGAAAACTGTGGAGCGAATCCGGACCACTATGCTAGGGAAGAAAGGTTTGGAGAGAGTTGCGATTCGAACAGCTTTGATACACACTCACTGCATGTAACAGACAATCTGCACATCATTGCAGAACTGTATGCTGACAAGAACTATGAATCCGTTGCTAAACAACAAACAATGGCCCCTCACACTGTAGCGGTAACAATGACACAACGTAGTGTGTTACGTATAGTAGATGCAGCGTCTACAGTAGATTCCGTGATCGTTAACATAATTGTACCCTCACAGACCCAAAAGTAAGCACAAAGACACGCACACAAACCTGACGAACCAATAATGTTTTATCATAAGTGTAAACGGTTAATGCAAAAATGCAAAATGGTGTAGAAGCAAATTCATCAAAATTTAGCTCTTTTATTTTGCTTGCTTATAGGCTCAGATACGTCTGAGTTTTGCCTGTCAATATTGTGAACGATTGAATGTAGATCTTTAAAAGACGATCTCTCTCTCTCTCTCTCTCTCTCTCTCTCTCTCTCTCTCTCTCTCTCTCTCTCTCTCTCTCTCTCTCTCTCTCTGTGTGCAGACAATGCACGACAGAAGTGACGATCTTGGCTTCTAACGAGGACACGGATCTTCAAGGTAATAGCTTTGTGTCCAGCGTTACAGGCATCGTTCGAACCATGGTCGAAGAAATTTGGCTGACTGGTAGATTCCACTTTTTAACCGACGACATACTGAACATAACGTAAGTAGAGAGTGACATGAAATCACAGATAATCGTCTCTCCAGGCACTGAGTGCTCCAGGAAGATAGAAGAGAGAGTGCGAGGAAAGGAGGAAGGTGGTGATGCAGAGGGGTAGCGAGCAATGTTCAAAGTTGTCATCCTACCTGTGATCCATGCTGGCGATATATGACATGACAGTACCATGTTCAAAGTTTGTCATCCTACCTGTGATCCATGCTGGCGATATATGACATGACAGTACAATGTTCAAAGTTTGTCATCCTACATGTGATTCATGCTGGCGATATATGACATGACAGTACAATGTTCAAAGTTTGTCATCCTACCTGTGATTCATGCTGGCGATATATGCCATGACAGTACAATGTTCAAAGTTTGTCATCCTACCTGTGATCCATGCTGGCGATATATGCCATGACAGTACCATGTTCAAAGTTTGTCATCCTACATGTGATCCATGCTGGCGATATATGCCATGACAGTACACAGTACCATGTTCAAAGTTTGTCATCCTACTGTGTGATCCATGCTGGCGATATATGCCATGACAGTACAATGTTCAAAGTTTGTCATCCTACCTGTGATCCATGCTGGCGATATATGCCATGACAGTACCATGTTCAAAGTTTGTCATCATCCTACATGTGTGATTCATGCTGGCGATATATGACATGACAGTACAATGTTCAAAGTTTGTCATCCTACATGTGATTCATGCTGGCGAGATATGCCATGACAGTACAATGTTCAAAGTTTGTCATCCTACATGTGATTCATGCTGGCGATATATGACATGACAGTACCATGTTCAAAGTTTGTCATCCTACCTGTGATCCATGCTGGCGATATATGACATGACAGTACAATGTTCAAAGTTTGTTGTTTGTATCCTACTTGGAACCCGTGCCAATGGAATATGTGACAGGACGGTGTTCAAAGTTTGTCATTCTGTTGTAATCTATTTTGATAACATATGCTGATAAAATACGACATGGTCATCAAGGTAGCGTTTAAAGTTTGTCATACTGCGTGTAATCCATGATCATGAAATGCGAAACGAAATGGTAGTGTTCAAAAGTTTGTCATCAAAACTGTTACAAATGCTAATGAAATGTTTATGATTTGACAGGGCAAAGTTCAAAATTTGTCGGGCACATTTGTCGTACGAGGCGCGGAAAGTTGCTTATAATAGCCCTTTGACAATCGCGCCTCCGGTCGAGAAGTCTATGCAGAAATATGCATGCTTCGACTTAGTGGACGACGACAAAACGTTCTCCTTCTCCTTCCGGGACTCCTCTGGTCATTGTATCCCCGTCTTCACTTTCCGACCTCGGACCAGTGGAGTGGGAAATCCTGGGACTCATAGTTAGGGTATGTTGAGTACACGATGTCCCTCGTACACAAGCACACACACACACAACACACACACACACACACACACACACACACACACACACACACACAGGCACAGAGAGAGAGAGGAGAGAGAGAGAGAGAGAGAGAGGAGAGAGCGGGAGAGAGAGAGAGAGAGAGAGAGAGAGAGAGAGAGAGAGAGGAGAGGATCCTCCGGGTCATGATGGGGAGAGAGAAGGGAGAGAGGAGAGTGGAGTGGGAGATCCTGTGAACTTGAGAGAACACAGACACTCAACACACACACACAGCATACACACACAAGAGAGAGAGAGAGAGAGGGGAGAGAGGAGAGAGAGAGAGAGAGAGAGAGAGAGAGAGAGAGAGAGAGGAGAGAGAGAGAGAGGAGACGAGAGAGAGAGAGATGAGAGAGAGAGAGAGAGAAGAGAGAAGGAAATGGGAAATGGTAACGTCAGACACAAAGTTTCTCCCTTGCCCACCATGGGAACTGTAAATGACCGACTTTGACATCAATCATTCTTCTTCACGCAAAAAGCAAAACAAACAAACAAAACAAACAAACAAAAAAAACATGAGAATGGTAATATTCTTGGTGCGTTTGTAAAAGATCATTTAAGCAGTCACTATCCTGATCACCTAAAAGTTTATACGTGTAGATCTTTTGGACAAGCATGAAACGGGAGCAGCTTTCATCATTCCTTCTTTAAAAGTGGAAAAATCTGTTCATGTTGGAAGAAATAGATCCATTTTCACGGCAGAATTAACTGCCATTCGTATGGCCCTGTATCATTTACTTGATTGTTCTAAACATGTGTTTCAAATTCTTTTCTGTGTCGATTTAAAGTCCGTTTTATGTGCGCTTAGTGAACCATATCGTACAGTTAAACAACAGGCCATTCTTGGAAATCAAATATTTAATAGATCTCTTACTTTCGAGAGGTAGTTGTCATTAAAACCGGTACAGATGCTCATAAAATGTTTATGATTTGACAGGGGCCGGAAATAGCTCAGTTGGTAGAGCGCAGGGCTCGTAATCCAAGGGTTGCGGGTTCGAATCTCCTCTGCCGGGCCTTTTCGGTAC
>JADBJO010014974.1:32500-37500 GCA_016801955.1 Conus betulinus
ATGTAGTGCTGGTTCGTTAAAAACGGCGTAATCTCTCTCTCTCTCTCTCTCTCTCTCTCTCTCTCTCTCTCTCTCTCTCTCTCACACACACACACACACACACACACACACACACACACACACACACACACACACACACATACACACACACACACATAAACACACACACACACACAGCACACACACACACACACACACACACACACACACACACACACACACACACACACACACACACACACACTCATGTGCGTGTCCACATACACAGACAATAATCAAGCGCGTTTCCTAGGCTGTTATTTAGTTTTATAAAACCTTTTTTTAGTTGTGTCCAAATATGCAGTAAATTATTATAAAAAAGATCACAAAGGCCTGTATTGCAATTTGAAGGCTTACAGATCGATAATAAGTAAAATAGGCAAATAAACGAATCAATGGATTGTACTGAAGACTTCAGAAGATTAGATTGTCAGAAGAAATTACACAGCGCCACGATTAGAAAGAGAGTGGGGGGGGGGGGGGGGGGGGGGTGATTTCTGCGTTAGTTGACTGTTTCACACTGTTAGGATATTAGAGTATGCACTGGCATGGACGTAAACTCTTCAGTACTTGATTTTAAAATACACGCACACCCATACTGGAGAGAAATTGTTTGTGCTTGTCACAACATGACAAGAAATCACAATAACCAAAAATCATCAGTGTCTCAATATGGTCTCGAATTTCAATGTTCTCCATTATTACAATGAAAGTCAAGATCTGTTATTATGTGTTACTGTATACAGTCAAAAGTTCTATATTATGAACATAGATCAACAAACACATAGACTTGCTCCACAAGACCTAAAGGGATCACCTCAATGACAAGACTTACGAGAAGAAGAAACAGAAGTACCAGCAAGGCAGACAGCTCATCCAACAGAAGCTTCGGCAGATTAAGAAGGATTGGAGAGAATAGAAAGCAGAAAGCCTGCCAGCTGCTGCGGTCGATACCAACGACACGAAGACATTTCACAAGAGCTTTCCTTTACAGCTGTGAGACTTGGACCACGTACCACCTATAGGCAATGTTCCAGCCTTCACTGACCAGAGCTGGCAGTGCTCCAGCACCACCTGTCATCACCAACAACACAGAAGTCAAGACTGTGGACAAGTTCTGCTATTTGGGCAACACTGTAAGCAACTACGGATCTCCGAATGCAGAAGTGATATTGCGCAATTCAAAGGCCACACCTGCCTTCTGTAGACTCTCAAAGAGTCTGTGGCAAGACCATGGCATCAAACTGTGCACCAAGTTCGACGTGTACAGAGCTGTGAGACTTGGATCACGTACTGCCTTTAGGTCCAACAGCTCGAACAGTCATCACGGTGTTTGCGCAGGATCTGAAGCATCAAATGGCAAGACAGGGTGTCCAACCCGCAGGTCCTGAAGAAGTGTGACCAAGCCAGCATTGAGTGAATACTCATCAAAAGCCAGCTCCGATGGACAGGGCACCGTATGGAGGACAGCCGAATTCCAAAGATGCTGCACTGTGGACAACTGAAGGAAGTACAACATGACCATGGAAGGCCCGTGAAGAGATACAAAGACACCTTGAAGGCCAAACTCAGAATCTGCAGCATCGACACTGCTTCCTGGGAAGGTATCGCTCATGACACAACACAGTGGAAGCATGGTGTACCCAGACATTCAAGCGCAACAGAGCAGCCACCATTCAGGAAATAGGGATCGAAGAAAACGGGGCCTAACCTTGCAGGACTCCATTCCATGCAGCGTCTGTGGAAGACTTTGTGCTACAGGAATTGGTCTTCATTCCCATATGAGGACCCACATCAGCAGAGGACCTGCCTGCCTGCTCATATGTCGGATACGACTGGAGAGTTCATCAGTGTACAGACAAAAGGTCTATATATTTTTAGCAGAACACGTTAGGTCACTCATATACATTTAATGGAATGGCAGTTATAATGTCTGATGTGCGAATATTCACATTCTATGAAAGAACAGAAAAGGACTACTGTTGCCACATTGGATGGAAAAAAAATCCCTCAAATTTGCACATTCTGTGACACAACAGAAAAGAGGGATTGTTGCCACACCGGACAGAAACTCCTCCAATGTCACACCCTTTGATGGAACAGATGAGGTTGACTGTTGCCACAGCTGGGAAACAACAAACAAACAAACCAACAAAAAACCCAACCATGAACAGTGAAGAGAAAGATCTTGAAAGAACAATGTTGTTGTTGTTGTTTAGTCCACATAATTGCACAAAGGCACCCAAGCACATGTGCCTGCAGCAGTCCTATTAAACTTCTCATTTGATTCTCTCTGATAGGTACTTAGAAATAAGTTCTGACATGCTGCGGTGTCATCACCTCATTTGTTATTATTGGACTATTAAACTGATAACACAGTCACTCACCAAACAAACTCGGTCAATGGACGTGGCGTTTTTTTATACAAGCAGTTGTTGAACCGTCTATGTATGAAACTGGCCCCAGCCCTTCTTGACCCCCTGTGCAGGTCGTTTACAGTCCTGCATCCACCCGCTGCCCCCGTCTGGCCTGTCTCATGACAGTCTGCACTGTGTCCTCTTAATGGCATCGTTGAATCACCCAGCCAAGGTGGTCCACTGGGCATTATATGGCATGACGTACTGTCCCTAGAGTGTCCAAAGGTTGTTTGCCTCACTCACCATCTGGGAAGTTAACCAGACACTCATGTCAGTTTTAAAAGACAGGAAAAGGCAGAACAATAAACTGCTCACTGCTCTTTCAGTGTTTGCTAGTGGTGTGATTCAACACTCTTGTTTCATTTGGCATTACCAACCACCTGTGTAGGTCTCTCTCTCTCTCTCTCTCTCTCTCTCTCTCTCTCTCTCTCTCTCTCTCTCTCTCTCTCTCTCTCTCTCTCTCTCTCTCTGGGTGAGTGTGCACCTGGATTTTGGAAATACCTGTGTGCAGTGCATGCTGTAGAGAGCCTCTTCAACTACCCCTCTCCCCTCCCCTTCTCTTCCCAGTAAAGTATTTGTGAGGAATCGCCCTTGGAAACTAGACAATGGCTGGCGTTACCTACCACGGCTAAGACATCTGCTGTCTGTAGTGGCTGGTGGAAGGTAAACAGGGAATAAACAGACTGATTAGTCACTAGGCCCCCTTTCCATTACATACATAACCTCTGCAGAAATTGGAGCTAGGGGGTTTGTAGGAACGTCTGCATATAGCCTCATGAAACAGCTCTCGGTTGCAGAGAGGGAAAAAAACCAGAGCCCTGAAAACAATGGCAGAAGTGGCAGAGAGGTGTTCAAGCTGCATCTGGTCAAGGAGGAACAAAAGTGAACTTCATAAGGCTTAACTCTCCCTACAAATATCAGGTGCCCCAGTGGCTCAGTGGTTAGAGTGCGAGTCATGAAGTGGACAATCCCTAAACCAAGCATGTCCAGAGGTCATGGGTTCGAATCTCAGCCATGACTTGTCCCAAGATGGGAAAAAAGGGCAGCAGAGGGACATCCAGAGTCATGAATCGGGTGGACCCAATCCCCGTAGAGTGTCAGGAGACAAGGGCCGAAACACTTGCTTGAAGGGGGCTTCTCTTCTGAGGACTCATTACTGCCACGCTCTCCACGAGTTTCTTTCTGCCTCTTGTCTTGTCCGAGAATTGGTCAGATCAACAGAAGAAAATATCATCTATTGACCATTTTATATAGCTTTGTTGTCTGTGTTTACTAAAGTAAGGTTAAATTGAGTTTAAAAGAAGGTGGTGTTCTAATGATTTTCATCAGTCACTCATTTTTGTCTATAGGCCAGCTTGCAACGGGACCATTTGGGATTTCAGAAGATGTGGAAATGATAGTGTCAAAGCCCTCGCGGCTCAGAAGTGCGAGCGATATACGTCGGCCGAACAAATGGCATGTTACAAACGTCATGGACGAACAGACTTTAATGAGTTTCTGGCCCACTGCATCCAGTACTACTGTGCAATGATATTGAAAGTGCACAGGCAAAGGCCTGGTTTGATAACCCCAGTCGTCAAATAGATTGTCTCCGTTCTCTTGACCAAAAGGTCTGAGTGCTGGTCTATTATCTGACTGTTCTGTTGACAGTATGGATATTCAAATGCTTGAGATTGAACACAATGTACTTCATCATCTGAACTATGTAGTAAGTATGGTATGATCATCATAGTCATGAAAAAACGAGGGAGCGGTTCCAATGTCATTTATTTCATGGTCTAATATCTACTGTAATGATTCTTTGATCATTAGCATCATCATAATTGTCTTGTACTGAAATGGGTTCAAATATCATTTATTGTGTAATCTGATCGTTGTCATGATTATTCTAGGATAATTGCCGGCATTTGCTGGTAAACACTAGGCTGTCATTTACTTCATAATGCTCTACATTTCATTATTCTATGCTTGGTGTAAGCGGTAACTAAACTGGGTTCAAAGGACATTAAATTCTTGAGCTGCTTTTTACTTCGACTGTGCAATGATTACTATGAATATTTTCTGGACTTTGCTTATTAGTTACTTACTTCATAAGGAATATCTACATGGTAGCTGTTTCGATATTTAATGCATAGGTTTGCTGGTGTGGATTAAATGCCCATTTGTGCAGGAATAATCTACATGGTAGTTCCTCTACGACCATTGTCAATATTTAGTGATGCAGGTTCAAATGCAATATCATTACTAGAATAATCTATGATGTGATTGTCCCATGATCATTGCCGATATTACCTAGGCTGGGTAGCCGTGTGGTTTCCTTGAGGAGCTGGTTTACCATGTAATTATTCTATGCTCAACATCCATGTTTGCTGATCTGGGCCAATTATTTCCTTTGTCGTCTGATCTATAACCTATTGAAATTGATTAATGATTGTTATGGATTTTCATATATTTCCTATATGACTAATTTGTCTGTCATTTAATTGCTGAAGTGATTTGCATTATTTTTTTCCACATCGTTAATTTTACTGATATGACCTGCAC
>JADBJO010014974.1:42500-45530 GCA_016801955.1 Conus betulinus
TTAGACCTGCCTGCCAACGTTCATGTCTTCTGTTTGACGGCGTGAAAGTGGTGGGGATGAAGTCATGTCAACAGTCCAAGGGAAGCCATCAGTGAAGTTACGTGAGTTCGACTTCTGTTGAGGGTGTCGGACATCTCGGTAGGCATGATGTTGATCCACGTCTTCTTGAGCCATGTCGTGTTGGTTGTCGTGCTGGTTGACTGGCTCATCCATTTGGCATTGCTGCTTTGGGTGACTTGTCTTAGAGACGCTCTAAGACACTCTGACAATGTAACCAATGCCACCCCTGCTTGTAGTGACACCGAGCAGGGGTGGCATTGGTTACATTGTCAGAGTGTCTTAGAGCGTCTCTTTTATGATTTCATGTTGTTTGCTCTTGTAGAATATGCGTCCTTTCCAGAAGTACGCATGTCTGCCAGCATTTCTTTCCTCTTTGATAATCTGGTTCTGATGGCTGGTCAAGTCTGAAGCAACACGTATACCCAGTGTTTTTGCCATTTCTTTCCTGCACTCCCGTTCCCTCAGAATGGTCAGCTTATCTTGCCAGTGGAAAAGACGAGCGACAATCGGGCGAGGGTAATTGCTGTTGTTACTTCTTCGACCAACCCGATGTGCCCGCTCCACGTCATCGATTGTCCACTGCTTGGAAGGAAAAAATCGGTTCAACAGCTGTACTATCATTCGGGCGCTCTTGGAGTTGGTCTCACTTGGGCCTTCAAAAACGTTGAAAAACCGCAAGTTGTTCCGATGAGAAAAAGACTCGATTTTGTCTACTTGGCTGTCCATTTGGTGGGATACATCTATAAACAAATCTTTCCACTGGAAGAGATTTTCACATTGTTGTTCTAGTGGCACTTGCTGGCAAGCAGATCAACTCTGGCTTTTAGCTGATCATTTTCCTTCTGTAGAAGTCCATACCAACACTTGAACCTTTCCAGGATGTCAGTGTTTTCACGTTGTGAATAACCAGCCATAGAAAACAGCCTTTGGTTCAAGTCTCTGTCGGGTCCATGATTCTGATCGGAAGATTTCCTGATGTGAACAGGTAAACTGCCAGAACTGGAAATATACTTAGAAAACACGTTGGCCCGTGTTGGTCCAGGATTCCGCTCAATGTCACCGCAGGAGAGAGACGCCAACGAATGACAACTGCAGAGGACTTCAGGTAGAACGTCAGAAGTAAACTTTTTGCGTGGATTATTATCACAAACCGGAGTTTTTGTTTTGATTTTGATCTTGAGATCGCTTGAAAATGGACAGCCACTGACCACATAAGAAAAAGACGGTTCACGTGTGCAATGTTTTACGTTCCAGAGACAGATACACGACGCCGACACTGACACGGATGCTGGTGTGTTGGAGAGAATCATTGTCACAGCCGCCTGTACTGTTTGCTTTTACATTGAGCCTCAATGCAGTTAGAAAAACTGCTGCGAAGAGCATAGTCACGGACCACTTCAGAGGCCACACAAGTCTTATTTCATGCGCCAATGCACAACTTCTCCCTTTCTTCCCCTCACGACACAAACGAACACCTTGCACGTGCCGCACACATGCTGCGCTGCTGTCATCCAACAGTTTCCCAAAAAACAGTTCAGGTTTGGAAATCTCCATTTTTTATGTATAAATTTTTGAAATGAAAATAATGTGTAATCTGATTAACATCTGAGACCAAAAATCAGTCAATACACCGAACGTACCTTACACAACAATGAGTCCAAAATTCACTGAGGATCGATGATCACAACTAGCAAATTAATCCATTTGGGGCACAACACACTAAACACGTCTGACCAGAGAGAGAGAGAGAGAGAGAGAGAGAGAGAGCCAGAAAGAGAGATTGAGAGATGGATTTGAAGGAAATGGTAACGTCAGACACAAAATTGCTTGATTACCCACCATGGGAACGGTAAGTGACCAATTTTGACATCAATCATTCTTCTTCTACACACACACACACACACACACGCGCGCGCGCGCGCCTGTGCGACTGCACACACAGACAGACAGACAGACATAGTGACACACACACACACACACACACACACATACACAAAATCACTAGCTTACTAACACACGCGCGCGCGTTTACGCGCGCGTTACACACACACACACACACACACACACACACACACACACACACACACACACACACACACACACACACAGAGAAATACACACACACAGAAGCATTTGTGCATGCGTGCAGACACACAGACACACAGACACGCACACACACACACACACACACACACACACACACACACACACACACACACACACACACTTACTCACAACAATCACGCATTGTGTGTGTGTGGTGTGTGTGTGTGTGTGTGTGTGTGTGTGTGTTTAGAGAGGTACTTAAATACAAGTTCAACAGAAAAGCTCTTAAACCTACCTTTCCAGTGACGCTCAAATGTGCAGCGGCAGATAAATGACTGTCAGAGTATCTGTGTAAAGGTTCTGACGCATTGCAGGGAACCATCGGCTCATCCAAACACATTTCATCAGTCGTTGTCCATTGCATTTCACTATAGTTGGGTTGTTGAACACTGCCAACTCCTATTGGAGCCTGAAGACGAATTGAAACCAATCATACCATCCTGTTTCCAAGGAAACAACATAATAGGTGAAGTTCAAAATTAATTAGAAACGTAGTACCATGAAAACAAGTTGCCTTAATGGACAAAGAGTCTTTGCAATGGACAGCATAAACTCATTGTGAATAGTGTGTGTGTGTGTGTGTGTGTGTGTGTGTGTGTGTGTGTGTGTGTGTGTGTGTGTATGTTGGGGGGGGGGGGAGGGGGCAGAAAAGTAATTAGTAGAGCGCCGGACTCGTGATCTGGTGTTGCAGGTTTGATTCTTCTCTGAGCCACTTCGGCTACCAGAAGATTGTTCACGCGGAGTTAACTTTGGTTCTGAATCCATTTCCCGAAACGTGCTTGGCATCAGATTGAAGTTCAAGTGTTCCATGTGTGATATCATGCATAAAATCTTGCATACACATCAGATCCCATCGCCGACTTT